>JABUQX010102125.1:30000-36727 GCA_015478945.1 Trachelipus rathkii | reverse complement strand
TATATATATATATATATATTTATACCGGTAGTTATATTATATAATATATATATAATATATATATATATATATTATAATATATATATATGTATATATATACGTATATATATATATATATATATTATATATTATATATATTATATATATATTAGTATATTATATTACTTTATTTAGTGATGGATCCGAATACCGCAACCGCAACCGCAAATGCGAAGAAACCGCACATATTTTGACAACCGCAACGCGTTTGTCACGTGGTTACACAACCGCAACTGCAACCGCGGTTGTTACTTGTCTTCATAACCGCAATTGCGGTTATCAGGAAGTTATCATTTTAAAAAGTTATCTTTTAGAACTGCAGAAATAGATCAACCTCTTAACATCAGCCAGAACTCTGTTTGAAACCATTGAATGCTCACCCTTTGGCTCAAGTGTTGATGATGATACAGAAAATATAGCTTATGAAAGTTTCTGGATGAAATAACAAAATATCAAAAAGAAAAAGGATCAAAGATGATCCTCTAATGTGATGGAGAAGAGGAACGAACATTAACTTCAAAGGGTTGGAAATGGATGAAGTAAAAAATATATATGTAATGCCCATCTATAGTATAGCAAACGAACAATTTTTCAGCAGAGCTGGATTTAATTTATAAACGAGAAAAGGATGAGATAAACAGGAGAAAATGCTGAAATATTGTTATTCCTTAAATCTAACTTGCCGCTTCTAAATTCAATTACAAACACGAATAAATAAAGAAGCAGCTTTAGTCGGATACTTTCCAGTTTCGACAGGGGCGGAGGATGGGCAGGTATGAATGGTGGGGTGCATTGGCGCATGGGTAATAGTTCCCGCACACGTGGTACCTCTTGTAAACAGGAGTCTAAATGGCACATTAAAGCAACCAGAAATTTAAATTCCAAGGTAATAATATAATATAATAATATAATACATAATAATGATAATATAATGTAGTGATAATGATAATATAAATAATAATAATAATAATAATAATTTTATTATAATTATATTATTATTATTATTATTATTATTATTCATTATTAATTATTATTAAGTATTCATTATATTATTTTCTTTATTATATTATTATTTATATTTTATTATTATATTATTATTATATTATTTTATTATATTATTATTATTATTATTGTAATTGTGGGTATGAGTAGTGAGTAGTAACAAATCAAGTCATATTGTCGTTCTTTATTGTAACAGCCGCAACCGGAGTGTTGAAAAAAATTTTAAGAACCGCAAAAAAACCGCAACCGCGGTTATGTAAAATTTCAGCTTCGCTCATCACTAAATAATATATATATATAATATAATATATACATATATATATATTATATATATATATATAAATATATATATATATATACATATATATATATATATAATATATATTATACTATTTCTGCCCCCTGACCCACCTTATTGGAGGGGTCACACCGCCTCCAGAAAAGCAGCCACTCCTCTTGGGCGGATTCCACAAGGTCGAGATGGGAGTTTACAGCGAAGGTGGTACGGCGGGCGTCGAGGGCAAGGCACTCCAGGAAGGAAGTGCTCCATTGGGTCCTGGGATATTCAACACTTGTGCAGATGGGGAAACTACATTGTCAAGTTTGAATCTGAGTTATATTGCATAAATATATATATAATATATATATATTTATATATATATCATTATTATATATATATTATATTATATATATAATATTATATATATATATATATATAATATATATATATATATTATATATATAATATATATATATATTTATATATAATTATTATTATTTTATTATTGTCCAGTGCTACTAGGATCCCACTCACGGCCTCACAAAGATGGGCCACGCTGTGGTTGACAAGAAAAATCAACACCGTATGGGCCGGTCCTGGGATCTTTCATATTTCAGGAGTCAAAAGAAGATTTTAAATGAGGGAAATGAATATTCGGTCAATAAATTCTAAACAAAAAACTAAACAAAAGTAAATCCTTGCCATTATAAATAGTATACGTAACAAAATCATAATTATTATGAAGAATAATTCACTCTTGTAGAAACCAGAAATGCATGTACTACTAAGTGGAAAGATTGGGATAGATATGGATAATCGTTTTGGAAGGTGTTGTGGATGTTAAGTAGGAAAATGACGGCGGCGAATAAAGTCCAGCTGGAACCAATCAATTGAGATATGGCGACAGAGTGCAGGGATATAATTCTACGGCAAAATTTGCAAATGGGAGGGATGTTCGTCGTTTATCAGACATATATGATTTCTGTTTGGAGGCAGTGATATTAGTGGGCTCAATACAGAGCGTGCAAGTATCCTTACTGTGATTAAACGTTATCCGTCGGTGGGCAGGAGGACCACTCCCCATGGATCGGCTTTTATTTCTAAGTTTCGCTCCTCTCTGATCATTCGTCCTGGCGCTCATGCCAATAAGATACGAAAACCTTGTCGGAGATCAGGATAGTAATCGGTTGATGGGAGTGCCTTGTCGTAATGGCATCCGGGAGGTACATGGAACAACTCCGAAAAGAGGAGGTGGCCATTTTGGGCTCTCTGTCAGCGATTTCATTGCCAGTATACCCTACTATGAGAGGGGTCCACATAAAATAATCTGGTTTCTTGCGGATGAGCAGACCGAAAGAAATTCCTGCACGCAGTACCATTTGTGTTTTTAGAATAAAAGGTTTTAAGCGCTTTTAGCGCGCTGAGCGAATCTGAAGAAATGACATAAGATTGGTCTTGGTTAATGATTAGAATTCGAGAAAGCGCAATCATAAACCCATTAATTCTGCTGTGAAAATGAAGCATGAGGGGGGAAGGGTATGGAAAGGTTGCGATCAGGAAAGACAGGCAGATGCCGCCCACACTGGTTCCCAGGTTTAGAGCCATCTCTCGGTAAAAATTATGGAGTAAACTTCATTTATGAACTGTTGGAATGAGACAGGAATGAATGCCTGTTTAACCAGGCAGCAGAATGCTTTTGAGTTGGAGGATGGGTCAGCAGCCAAGCAGAATTGGGTGAGCGAGAGGGGAATAACCAAGGTGTGTATTCCTTCATCGTATGAGAAAGGCAGCACTTTTTGTAAAGGGTTATTAAGGAAATTAAGGATGTTATGAACCGGTTCGCAAATGGCCACGTAATTAGGATCTGAGGCACTCCAGCAGAATGGTGTCAGGGGCAGACGGTTATTTGGGTTGAAAAGAAAGATTAAACTTTGTGCAACTGATGTATTCTCTTCGAAACGAGAGTGGCATCACATTGGCTTCAAATTCAAGGCTCCCCCGGGGGGACGATCGGAAGGCTCCAGTGGAGATACGGATCGCCTCGTTTGGTATGGGATCCAACAGATGCAGTAGAGTAGGGGAAGGCCTGAAACCTATACTAACACAGCCATAGTCAAGCTTCGATCTAACTAGGGCGATATATAGACGTAAAGGGACTTGACGATCAGGCACCCCAGATTTTGAGGCAAGATGACGTTACAGGTCCAATTGGGCACGGATAACAAGTTCGTTTTTAGGATTTAATATGCTGCATATGTTAAGTGGTCGTCTAGGATGTGAGTCCTAGACATTTGACCTGCTGAGGTTACAGGAATTGGGCGAGCCATTATAAAGTAGGTTCACTGGAAGGAGTGGCTGGCCAAGTTCTTCGATCCTTTTTTCTGAAAAGCACTGGCTGAGTTTTGTGGGAGAAATGGAGCCATGGAGTTTACCCCATTGTGAATGAATATTTTCAATAGCTAGTGAAGTTGCGTTCGAGAAAAGGCAGCTTTGGCACGGCTATTATTACTGTAAGGTCATCAACATAGAGATAAAAATTGACGTGTCGTGCTGGGATAGAAGTAGTAACAAATGTTCATTAAATCCAAGAGCATTACATAGTAGTATCACTAGAACACTACACCTGGCGCGACGCCCTTTCATTCCAGAGTAAGGGCGGTGACAGAATCAGAGGGCACCGAACCTTGGATGGATCTGTTTGACTAAAAGACCATTTAATGAAAAAGGGTTGTCCGCGAAAACCGAGGGCGAATGGGAGTTTCACGCGCTGTTTCCATACCGCCCAAAGCTGTGCTGTCGGTAAAGCTTTTGCAAAATCGTGAGCCTCGTTCGTGCAATACATCGTATATATATTATAAATATACATATATATATTATAATACTATAATATATAATATTTATATATATTATATATATATATATATATTAATTATATATATATATATATATATATAGAGTAGTGTGGTATATATCATTAGAAGCCTCTCTCTCTCGCTCTCTCGTTAATAATTTATGGCAAGTCACGTATTCAATAATTTAACTCTACTTTAAGCACAAATCTCGTTTCTTTTCGTAAAACTTCATCTAAGGTGCTGGTTGTTGGGTAAGATTAAAATTAAAATTTAATATTAATATAGGAAATCTAAAAAGTAATTTATATTTTAGGTTTAATTAAGATTTTTATAGAAATTAGGGTTCAAAATGTCCTTCAATAGAATTTCACTTTTGAATATTCACCTTTTTGCCTATTATAATTATTGGTGTTAAGGATGTAGTAGGATTCAAGATTTTTTTCTTTGTAAAATCTTGTGGATGTTGAAGGCGGTCATGTTGTTAATGTCCGACATAGTTGGTTATGCTGTAGCACGAATGCAATTGTGAGGCAGAAATTAGAGAGTTGTCAGTGGTACAGTTCATGTTGTATTGTTTGACAGTCTATGTAAGTCATAGTGTGTTCTCCGATGTATAGGAGGTACAATGAAGGGCAATGTTACTTTTATAAACACACTTGGGGTGGTGTATGTTAGTGGGTCGATTTATGTTGGGTCTAAGAATAGCTTTAGGGGTAAATTTCCTAAAGAGGTGAGTTTAATATTATTGAGTAAGATGCTCTGTCGGATTGAGAAATCAAGGAAGAAAGTGTTCTATTTTGTGTGGTGAAATGGTGAATGGTAAAAACCAAATGGTATGTACGTTTGGGTTGTAAGTAGGTTGCGGTAAACAGGAGAATGCGAGGGTAGAGAGAGTTATTGGACCAGGTTTAAGAACATCAAGAACGGTTAGGAATTTTTTGAGTATTCAAATGAATTTAATGTGTCGGAATGCCTTATGTGTTTGAGGAAACTCAAGTCAATATTTATGTGGAATTAATGTTGAAGGTAATAGATGGCAAAGAAATGGTCATCCCACATATTCTGTGGTACCAAGTAACTTATTAGTTGAGAATTGAGCGTTAAGGAATATTATGATAAAATTTTCAAGAAGTTCCATGAAATTACTTAGGACAGGAGAAGAAAGAACCATAATAAGACGGGAAATTCTGTTCGAAAGTTGTTATTAAGTTTACTTTTTGTGTTTTAGGGTAAGTAGGATTAATTGTTTTAAAGTGTCAAAGTGTGAAATTGTTTTCATCAATTAAACGTGATAGGAGTAAGGTGTTTAAAGCGGAACAGGTACAGGGGGTGAAGAGTGAGTTACATCAAAAAAACTACAAGGGGTGGTGAAGTGTGGTTGATATTTTGTTTTGATGATTAATCTTCAGTATTGGTAATGTTTGTGATGATGGGATGATGTCAACAATGACAGGGAGAGTTGTTTACCTAGCCATTTGGATAATTATAGGGGACAGAATCTATGTTAGAGATGATAGGGCGGAGAGGGTATTAGGTTTATGGGTTTTAGGGATTCCATAGAATTTGGAAAGCAACGGAAGGTGGCTTTTAAACATTGTGCAGAGTGAACATTGTTTCCGAAGAATGTTTTTTAGTTATGGTTAAAGTTTATTTTGAAAAGTTTTAAGGATTTTTAGATGAGCAGCGAATTATGTTGTATCACGAGAGTATATTTGCATTTATGTAGATAGTCAGTTGTGTAAGTATTACTATATTCATTACATATTGTTTGGATCTTGTTAATTATGTATTTTGGTTTTTGTAAGTGAATAGAGAAGCTGCTGTAAAATAGGAGGGTCTGTTTCTGTTTATTTAGGAGTTGAAAATCATGATAATTAGCCCTTCTGAAATCAGGTGAGAATTCTCTTTGAAATAGTTTTATTATTGTTTCAAAGGTCACAATAAATTTCGACCAATTCAGGTTCAAATGTTTGTAGAGAAAATGAGCAGCCCCAGCCCAATGTTTTTTGATCCATAGTAGTCTAAATCTGAATTTATTTATGATGTATTAAAATTAGAATCTTCACCCAAAACACGTTTATAATAAATAGTATTAAATTTGTTGTTAATTTTCTCTTTTTTTTTTCATTGATGATAAAATCTTTCCTTTGATGTGCTAAATTGAGTAACTGGGTGAAGGTATCTTGAGAGTTTGGGTTCTGTTTATACCATGACTCTTGGAAAATTTTGAAGTATTTAAAACTTTGTCCGAAAGCGAGTTTAATTTCTTTCTTGATTGACATTTTGCTAAGAAGAATTTCCCTATGTGTATATATCAGGGAAAGGGGGGTTATCATTTGTTGAAAGATTGTTAGGTAACAGAGTCTTAGGTATAACTAAATTTTTAGGCAGTTTAGATGAAGCTTAATTGAATCTTTTTAACATTAGATGAAATCATTTGATCTCTGTATTTGAGAAATTTTTCCTAAGTTCGTAGTTAAGATCTCCTAGTTGATATCAGGCATATTGAATGTATTGTACGTATTCAGCAATGATTGCTAAAGGATTAGGTACA
>JABUQX010102125.1:20000-25000 GCA_015478945.1 Trachelipus rathkii | reverse complement strand
TAGACTTGTATCATTTCCCCTCTAAGAATTCGCCTTTCTACAGAAAACAATTCTAACTCCCCAGCCTCTCCTCATAGCTCTTACCCTCAACCCAGAAATCATCCTTGTTTCTCTAACGTTGCACTCTCTCTAGCATTTCTAAGTCTTCTTTAAATAAGCGGCCCAAACTTGTGCACATACTCTATTTATTGGCCTACATAGCTATTATACAGTTACTTTTACTTCCTTGCTCTTGTTAAACTACAATTGCGATTGATTAATGCCCGCATCTTATTAGCTTATTTTTCTAGCTTCCAAACACTGATTAGCTACTTTCAAATTATTGCTTATAATCACACCTAAAATCTTTTTTCTTGAGGTCCACAGCCTCAAGCCAATCCCCTTCATATCGTGTTTAAAACTTTTTTTTGAGTAACCTAGGTGAAGAACCTACACTTTTTTACTATTAAAATTCATTGCCACTTATTACCACCCAAGAAGTTTATCAAGATCATTTTGAATCCTTATGCATCCTTCACTTCCTAACTGAGGTGGGCACTTTAGTATCATCTGCAAACTTAGACACCTTGCCATTTAAGTCCCTGTCTAAATCCAATTATATATATTGAAGGAACAATATGGCCCCAGCGCTTGACCTGTGGGACAGCACTCTTCACTATTTCCCATGATGATTTCGCCATTTAGTTGTACAGACTTGTTTAATATTTCGGCAACACTCTTTAATCCACATGTACCACTCCCACATAATTACACATTGCAATAACTTTTTCATCCAGCCTTATGTGGGGAACCTTATCAAAAGCTTACTAAAAGTCTCTAAATATACAATATCAACTGATCTCCTCGGTCTGGTCATTGCAGTCAGTAATGTATTCATAAATTCTAAAAGGTTTGTCTGACATGACCTACCTTTCTGAAACCGTGCGGGGAGTCATACAATACCTTGTTATCTTCTAAATATTTCTCTATAAGACCTTTCGTACACTTTTTCCAGAACCTTTACAACCAGAGATGTTAAGCAACTGGCCTATAATTTCCCAATCTTCCTTATTACTACCTTTCTTATAAATGGGCACAACATATGCCATTTTCCAGTCATCTGGTCTTCACTAAATGTTATAGATCGCTTAAAATCAAATACAGTGCCTTTGCAATGCCTGGTACTACCTCTTTCAGAATTCTACCATATATATACCCTCAGGGCCTGCAGCTTTACTTGGGAGTCAATATGATCTATAAACGTTTTATATCTTTTACATCAAATTCAAATTTTGTAAGTCTATTTGTTACATCCATACAAGAACTATTAGTCTCCAAAATATTATCTAATCTTTTCTTCAGTAAACACTGAAGCAAAATAAGCATTGAAGATGTTGACCAACTCCTAATCTGAACTCACTAAATTTCAATCAATTTTAATTGGAGCAATTGTCCTATTCTTACTTTTAATTTATAAAGCTAAAAAAACTTCCTTCAGATTCTTATACTATTCTTGCTAAATTAACTTTCTCTCTCTCTTTGGCCTTTCTTATGATTGGGTTAAGTTCAATTTTCTATTTTCCTAATACATTTTTCTAAATTCATCTTTCCCTATTACTAACCTTTGAAATATTTTAAAACATATACGCTTTTCATTAATTTTCTCTCTTATCTCTCTATCACCAACAGGTTTTCCTCTTTGCCACCTAATGGGGTTTATCTTTAAAACAATACTGCTGAATTTCATTAAAATTTGCTTAAAATGTTCCACATGATAAACAGTTTTGGTCTTTAACTCTCTGTATCCCAGTTAGTTAGTACTAAGCATGTCCTCGAAAATTTGGTAAAATCGCCATTTCGGAAATCTAAGATCTTTTGCTTATTAACTTATAACTTAATTTATAAATGGCTTATTTTTTTTAGCATAAATATATGTAATTATGTACAATGGGAGAATTTTTTAACATTTAAGGGGCACAGTTACCACATCTTTATGAAATTTTTTGGTTTACCTCTCTATAACTTTTTACATAATTATTCAATTCTCAAATTATTTTAAAGTAATTATGTCTTAAGTTGAGCAGTTTACATACCTGAGATATGGTGGTGGTCATTTTTTTTTTTAAATTTAATTTTTTTTTTTTTTTTTAACATTGGCGGTTTGGTATGGTATTCTATTGGTGTTTCAACATCAACAGGCAAATTAGTGGGTATTGAGAAGGTTGGATAGCATCTTTGGAAATATCTTTTTATGAACTGTAGATGTTGTTGGGTATTTCTGCTTGTAATCCTCAATCATATTTCCCCAGGTGTGTTTTAGAGGATTGAAGAAACTTACATCAAAAGGTTGGGTTAATAAATAAATATTAAATATTAAAAATACTAAAAACAATAAATAAATAATAATTTCTTTACTTTTTATCAAATTCCATTACTTTTGAAACACTTATAGAGCATTCAATGTTACCCAACATGTTGTTCGAAGTTACCCCCCCCCCTATTTTAACACTTAGTAACTTTGAAACCAAAAAAAAATTTTTTTCGCTATTAGTGGTTTTTTTATCCTGATACATAGCGACAAAAATTTACCAATTGTTATACTTTTTAAAAAATTCCTTCTGCTCCAATGGGGGGTACTTTTTCGTGCAACACGTTTTTTAGCAAAAAAAATTTTTTTACATTTTTCCAGATAAAACCTAAAGTTGAAGCCAAGTGCTTTTCCTTAGTTAATACACGAAACCGCTATCCTTTAACCTTCAAAATAAAAATAAAAATCATCATGAAATCTGCGCACAAACCTTTAAATCTTTAAAATTACAGATAAAAAGTCGATTTTGTTCATGTTGCCCACTGGTCAAAGTTACCAATCTTAACGGTTATATATATGTATATATATATATATATATATATAATATTTATATATATATATATATATATGTATACTATATATATATATATATATATATAATATATATATATTATATATTTATATATATATATCATATATATATATATATTATAAAGTAATATTTATGTATATAATATTTTATTGTTTATATATTTTATATAGAGTAGAATTTTTTTTTTTTTTTTAGGTTTGAAGCAACGAAATAGAAGTGTTTGGTTTTGGAAGGTGAAGGTCCACTGTAATAGAAGTACTCAGTGTAATTTAATTGAAGTAGAAGGTAGAAGAAAAAAAAACTGGACAATAATTTTGGCCAGGTAGGATTTATTTTGGTTGATTGTAATTTTATTTTTGATTCTTTTGATACATTTTTTATTTTAAATAATATTTGATTTTTTAAGTAAGATTAATTTGTAATGTTAATGTCATATTTAATTATGTAATTTTGACTGATTTATGATGTTAATGTTAAATTCTGTATTTATTCACTTCATGATTGGTTAATTTATTTTATTTTAACTCTATATATAATTCATTCATTTATTATTTTGGTTTAGTTAGGATTTGTTTTTTTTTCGTCTCTTTTCAGTTTTTTTTCTGGAGCTTCAACCTTTTTCTGGGACTCCAGTTAAACGGCGTGGTACACCTAAAACGTAATGGAATTAAATAAAACGGTGTGGTACACCTAAACGTAATTATATTGAAAGAAACGGTGTAGGTACACCTAAACAGAAGGTATTATATAAGTGATATTTGGAAGCTAAAATAAAAGATTTATTAAATTGGAAAATAAGGACTGACTTTAAAATAATAATTAAATTATAAAATTATAAATAGAAAATAAACATGAAAGACTTCAAACAGAAAGATACAATAACTGAAAAGAAAACTGAAAAAGTGGAAAAACTATTTTGGAATAAAAGTGGCAAAACAAATTGGAAAATTAAAAGTATCAAAGAAATATAATAGAAAACTTAACATTCGAAAAACAAAGTTGAAAGAAATTTAATTAGTGTAGGTACGATAACTTGACAATAAAGTGGTACCTCAAAGACAATAAAGTGGGATCATATTTGGCAAACCCAAAACTAGAAAGGAAACTAATTCCGAATTAACAATTTTGTATTATTAAACGTTTTATTTTATTGAATTTAGCGTTTATTATATTCTTTTTTTTCTTTTTTTTTATGTTGTAGATATATGATTGTCCTAATTAATATTGTAGTATATGGTAATACCTGGTGGTAGTAAAAGGTAGTGGTATAATATAATACAGGAAGTTGTAGATGTAGATAATTCTTTGTATTCTGTAAAGTGGAATTGAAATATCGGGTACAATAATTATTTGTAGTCGTGTGTACCTATTAGGGAAAATTTAAAGATTTATTATAAGATTCGATGTGGTAAATATAATCGGTGTGGATTTTTTATATTATTTCTGTAATAAATTTAAGGTGTATGTGGTTTTTTTTATTTTATTCCCTTTATTCCCTTATCTACCCTGGAAGGCCAAGATTCACTACCTATTGCATTCAACTTGTAGTCCGGTTTTTACTTTTTTACGTAAAATCTGCTAAAGCAACAGGCATACAACAGGGAAGTGTACTTTCCCCAATTTTGTTCATAACGTTTATGGACTATTGTAGCAAGGTGGTACAGGAAAGGTTGGATAGAGAGATGTTTGGATACGTGAGATGTTTGGATACGTGAATGATTTGGCGTTGATCTCGGAGTCAAGGGAGGCTCTGCAGAGGTTTATAGTGGTGTGGAACGAGGTGCTATTGGAGAAGGGAATGAAAATCAATAAGAGGAAGACGGAGGTTATGATGGTGAGTAAGGAGCAGGAGTTGAATATAGAATTTGAGGGAGAAGTACTGAAACAGACGGACCAGTTTGAATATTTAAGAGTGTATAGTGGAGTAAGAAATGAGGTGTTCCAGGAGTTGAACCATAGAATTGGAAAGTTTAATGGGACATTTGCGACTTTGTACCCTTTTCTCAAGGATCGTATTATACCGAGAAAAGTCAAAACAATAATATATACCAACATTATGAGGTCCATATTAACATATGGACACGAGGCTTGCACACTAAGTTCAAAAGCTAAAAGTAAAGT
>JABUQX010102125.1:7500-17500 GCA_015478945.1 Trachelipus rathkii | reverse complement strand
TTATTGCAAAATTTTACTTTAGAAATGTTCATCATCATGAATGAATTTTAAAAAATATTTTTTTTTTAGTAATCAGAATATCCTTTTTTATTTTTCCAAAAAGTAAACAGTTTGTTTTACTTTATATGCCGGATGATTTGGTTTTGTGAGCGAATCTGAAGAGAGTTGAGAGGATGGTAGAGAGATTTGGCAGGTTTTGTAAAAAGAGGGGGCTGAAGTCAACGTGGGATAAGCAGTAAGTATGGTTGTGAGTTGAGGACAGTCCTTCAGTGTGAAGTTGATGTTAGAAATGGTGAGCAGCTGGAACAAGTAACTGTGTGTCTTGAGTTTAAATATTTAGGGTAATGTTTGGATGAGAAGGGAACGGATGATGCAGAGGGTGGTAGGAAATTGGTGAATGGCAGGAAGGTGGCTGGTGCAATTAAATCGTTGTCGGGAAGTAAAAGGACTAAGTCTTGAGTGTGCAGGGTCTTACATGAGGGTATGTTGTTTACCTGTGTTATTGTATTAGTAGTGCAGGACTATGTCTTGTAATAGTAAGTATAGATTTAAAGTTCAATGTGCTTCAGATGACCAATCTTAGGCGAGTGATAGGTGTGAAAGAATGATAAATGAGGAGATGAAACTATTAGAGAGTTTTTGTGGGTAAGAAAGGGGTATGACGAGAATAAATGAAAGTAATGTTGAGATGGTTTGGAAAGGATGAATATTAGTCGGTTGGTTAAGCGGATGTATGAGTTGGCGAGTGTGTTGGGAACCGACCGGCTGGGAGACCGAAGAAAAGTGTATTGAGTCAGTAACGAAGTTTGAAGGAGAGAAATGTGAGTTTGTAGAGGCGAAAAGAAAGGTGTATTAACAGGAGTGAATGGCGGGGTGTTTGTGGAGGGGTATGGTTGTGGCCCACTGGGCCAAGGATGATCCCTTACATGACCGATTTACCATAGTGAGGTCCCGTCGCGGTCCCATGAAGCTTTAGGGTGGATTTTCTGACCTGTGACGAGTTTCATATAATGGCTTACTAAGAGGCTGGGCTTTCTTTCGACTTTTGTATGTTCTTCTACTGCTTTCTTTTTCCCGTGCTCGTCCGCACCTTACAGGAGGAAGAGGAAAAGGAGGAGGTAGAAAAGAAAGAAAGAAAGAAAAAAGAAAATAATTAAAAGCTTACATTAATTAGCCAAGGTGAATAGCGTCCACTGTGATCACAAAAGTTCTAAGGGAGATTTAGATTAACTTTTCTTCTCAAGCATTTGAATTTTTGATTTTATGCATCTTCTTTCTGTTAAAGCTTTCAGTTTTAAACATCTTCTCTGCTCTTCAAGTTTATTAATCTGTTGATAATATTCTTTTTTCAACCTTTTTATTTCTCTTCTTTTTCTTTCCGTTTTGTAACTCTGAGATGTTCTTCATATCTAATATGGCAGCTCTTACATTTTAACATTTTTGAGTGATAGGGAAACTTAGAATACTTGGGCATGAGATCAAAAAATATAGCATTGTGCACTGTATTTGAGAAAATCAGACCCTGTTCTTTCAAATTCTCCACTAAAATTGCTTTATTTACAGAAAACCATCCTTCCACTGTCGTATTTCCATGCGAAAATATCAGTCCTAATTTAATAATTTGCCACAATTCCGCATAATATTGCCAAGGTACCTATAGAAAGAAAAAAACTCATAATCAAGTCTCTTAGAAAGACAATGACCATCCAAAAATATTTTGAATTTTAATTCAAGGGTAGAATGAGCTTCACTGCAAAGTAGAATATTGTGCTTTTGCTTTCTCAGCAACAGAATGTGATTCGGTTATTGGTGTACAATGCCTCTAGCATTAAATCAAATCTTTGTTTCCCTCAAATCTTTGTTCTAGCTGATGAAAAATTATACTAGGATCCAATGATGAGAGCCCTTGGACAGGCTTGTACTTCAGAGGACATCTTTCTAATATCTTATCTGTCATTTTGATTTGCACAGTCTGGCATTCAAGTTTTTCATGTAAATCTAATGCAAAAAGCTTAGTTGTTGGTTGTAGCAGGCATTTTACTAGACTTAAGAAGTCTTTCCATAATATTTAGTACGAGACATTGTAAATCTGTGAACAGAAATGAGTGGGTCCAGTTTGACGTCCAACCACTGGTCGTTTAAAGTTTTTTTTTGTTTGAACTCATTTTATAATAAATACATAATACCTTCAAACTGCACAAAAAATCCAAAATCACTTTCTCATACCTTAAAAAGTTAATTCCCCTAAAAAGAAACCATATACAATTAATCAATAAGTCATACAGTCTAAAACATATCCAAATACAACACCTTCAATCGGAAGGATGAACTTGGAACACCTCTACGGACAGATAGGAGGAATAGTAGGTAATAGTGAACATAAAATAAAGAAAACAGGATAGAAGTAGATTTATGGATGTCGTTCCCTCGCCTCCTTTTCATTCACTTATCAGATACATCTCTCATTTCCACAATTATACAGTAAGGGGAAAAAAATAATATTCAAAAAATATGTAACTTGGTCCATGGGAATCATTCTTCATATGTTTTGAAAATTTTAAATTTCCCTGACTTTTTTGGAATTTCCCGACTTTCAGCATATCTTAAAACGTTTCCCTGACTTTCCATGAACCGATTTTTTCTTCCCGACTTTCCAGAAAGTGTGAACCCATATATATATATCATATATAGATATAGATATATATGATATTTATATATATATATATATATATATAATATATATATATATATATATATATATATTATATACTATAATATATACCGTGTATTATATATATATTATATATTATAATATATTATAGTTATTAATATATATATATATATATATTTATATATATATATATTATATTATATATATTATATAGTATTTTATATAATATATATATATTAGTTATATATATATATTATATACTATATATATATATATATATAATATAATATATATTATATATTATATATATATATATATATATATATATATATATTATATATATAGTTATATTATATATTTAAATTATATTATATAATTATTATTAGTATATATATATATATATATATATATATATATATATATATATTATATATATATAATATATAGTGGTGTATAAAGTATATATATATATGTATACATACTAATATATATATATTAATACGTGTGTATTAGTGTGGTGATATTTATATATTAATATGATATATATATTATATATATATAGTGTGAATGGTGGTGTGTTTATATATATATAGGTATATATATATATATTAATTATATATATTATATATATATATATATATATATATATTCTATTTATTTATTATTACCACATAGCTCTAATTCACGAGGTAATTGGTCAGGGAAAGTATTTGTATGGTTTCTGACAAAGTGGAAGGTGCAGGAATATTTAGGCCCGATAGCAAGCCCTGCTTCAGCGCGACGTAGTCGAAATGCTTGCCACCGTAAGGCGTGGGTTCGCGTTCTAGTACGCGGCTTTTCCATGCGAGAAGCGTGAGAAGAGCTGAGTGTTGTTTGTGAATAAAGACTGTTCTGTTGTATGGTGGGCTATGGTTGTAGTTGAATGTGTTTATATATTTGTAGATTATAATATTTATTACTATATAATATATATATATATAGTATATAGATATATTATATATATAATATAGTATATATAATATTATATATAGTATGGATGTGTAGTGAGTGTATAGTATATATAGTGATATTATTTATATATATATAGTATATAGAGTGTATGTGAGGGGATATATATATTATACAGGCGCCGCAGTTTAACTACTCGTAGCGGCCCATGGGCCAAAAAAAATGTTTATGCCCTACATATATATATATATATATATATGAGTATATATATATATATATATATGATTTATAGAGTTATAATGTATATATATATATTAATATATAATATATTAGATATTATATATTATATTATATAGTATTTTATATTTATATATATATATCAATACTTACATTATTACATCTACACGTCAAATTAATGATTCATTACAGGTTTTCTTCTTGCCTTTTCGTTAGCAAGTTTGTCAGTAATATCTTCGTAATCTTAATTTTACGGTGAAATCATTTTTAATAGCAAGTACAGCGATGAACTAAACGCTGTTTGGACTGGGACGAACGTAAATAATTTTTTAAACCCTTTTAAGTGTGGAGAATGATCTTTTAGCTGAGCAGTTTGTCGCAGGAGTACATAAAATAATTTTAGAAGTCATATTCAGATTTGATACTATATCATGAAGCTTTGTTATATTATAATATTTGTTAATTGGGGAAAGGTTTGACTGCCATTAACCTTCTTTTTATTCTAAAAGCAAACATCTTGTAGATGAATGCATTCTGCTCTCTATTCTAAGCGATCAATAGATTTATGTAATAAGTTTAGGCTGATTTATGAATGTCTAGTCTGGGGGTTCGGTTTTGGTGAGACTTTAAGAATAAAACTTTTCTGAAAATTGCGTGGTTATGCAAAACTTCGCCTATTTAATTCTGTGAAGGCGTTATTTCTGGAGTTATAGGTAGTTTGAAGGACAAACGTGAACCACTGGACATTAGGTAACGGTCACCTTTCTCAGAGGCTTAGTTAATTAGGTCCCTGATGTCTTTTGCCATCAATTTTCAATTTTTCTTTTGCATAATTTTCGTAGGTTTCTAATGAACTTCTAATTTCAAACTAAGTTACACAGAGTTATACAAATTAATAACGGTGGCCCAGTCCAGTATCTTCAGATTGCCAATTGTTCTTAGTTTACAGAATCGAGAATCTGTCAGTATCCGCTTCCCGATATTTACAGACTAAGAGTATTTCAATTAGGAACTCCAATTTTTTCAAATTCCCTTTGCCTGCGTTGCTGATGACTGGTCTCTCATTGTTTAACATTGCCTTGAAATAGAGTTTTATAGCCTTAGACAATAGGGCTTCCAACCTTTGGTTTAGACTTTTACAGGCTTCTGCTCAAGCTGGACCCATCCTTCCCCATAGTGTTTTGACAGTATATTTTTTGAAGAAAGATTCTAAGATACCCCAACGATGCGTAGAGCCCGAGAAAAATTTTTTAAAGATTCTGAAGCAAAGCAAAAAAGAAACCGCCTGTTTACAACATCTGGGCAGCGCCTAGACCCACTAAATTAAGGGGATAGGCGCTAACTATGGTAGGAAAATATGCTAGATGGTTGACCTCTTTAATTCTTGTTTGCAGGCCGGAATATATTCCTGACATATTAGCAGCATTATCATACGTTTGACCCCGGCAACTGCTTATGTCTAATTCAATTGCTTTGAGAAAACTCATCACTGTTTCCGCTAGTTCCTTACCTGTATGACCAGGATTTTTAATAAATCCTAAAAAGCGTTCTTTAGGCGTACCTTCTTTGCTAACATATCTGATGATAAAGCTCAGCTTATCTTTATGAGTAATGTCTGGAGTGGAATCAACAATAATAGAAAATACTTACTTTCCTGAATTTTTTTCACTACTTCACTGATTACCTTTCTAGCCATAATTTGGATAAGTTCTTCGTAAGTTCTATGTGATAAATAAGAAGTGCTTCCTTTGCCAGAATTTTGACATTGAGAAGGTGATTTTGTAAGAAAGGGTCAAATTCTGCAATAAGTTCCAGACACATCATAAAATTTCCATTTCGAACAGAGCCAGCTATTTCATCATCGCCTCGGAATGGTAACCCCGTGAGAAAGTTCTATAATAACAGCAATAACTCTTTGTAGTACATTTCTCCAATATTTTACTTCTCTTCTAATTGATCGAGAGCAGCTGCTTGTCAACTCTACATAATGAATTACTTAGTCTCTTTAGCATCCAACATACAATCACGATGGCGAACGGAATTTTCATGTTCATCCAATCTTTGTAAATTGCCATGCTTCAATCGTTAAATCCTCTGTTACAAAACTGAGGATACAACACCGCTCAAAAGTTACAAGGACCACCAAAAGACGGATCCTCGACAGTTATTAGAGTACACTAAATAGTCACGTTTACAAACATCTCATTCAAAAGTTTCGTTCACAGACGTTGTTAAAAAATTACTTTTATCTGGATAAATGCTCTTAGATTAAAAAAATCTATGCTCTGAATTTTGATAAATCCATTTTTTGCAAAGTAGGTCCGCTCGCGTGGGCCTCACTAACCTTCAATAAAATGGATCATCCGCTGCGATAAAGTTTTCTTTGGATCTTGTGCTTCGTCTACCTGCGTCACTATTCTCGACAGTAACGTAAGAAGTCGATGCATATGTTTCACGATTACCCGTGTTATCGTTATCATCAATGACTTTTGAAATTACTTCAGATTCATCCGCACTCACGACAGATTCATTTGTCTTTATGATAAAGAATGAGTCTACTCTTGGTATTTTAGATAACACTTCATTTTCCTTTCTCCTTTTCTCTTCTGCTATTTTACGGTATTTTGCGCCGCTCAATCGTTTTCGACCATCCATTAATATCAAAGCTGCTAAGTCACCTACTTGTTTAAAACAATAAATAATGTTCTACTTCTGAAAACTCAATTATTTAACTTTTTAATTCTTGAATAAATCATCAGAACCGATGCACTTATGTATGTATCAGCCAGAGCACGTAGGCGGTTCAGGCCTAGCAATAAAAAAATATATATTAGTCACAGACTCACAAATCAAAACCGCATTAAATATCGGGCAAAAATGAACTGAAGTCTGAAAGATATCAATCAGGGTTGCTAGATGAGATGAAAATGAAACGGCCAGATTAATGTCAAATAAGGAAAATCTTTAACATTTTTCTTTTTTAACATGCAAAAATTGGTACTTGGAAACCACTGGTGAATGAAAAAGATAGAAAGAAATTAAATATATATATATATATATATATATATATATATATATATTATATATATATATATATATATATATAAATAATTATATATTATATATATATATATATATATATATATATATATATGTTATATATATATAAAAAAACAAAAAAAAAAAAAAAATAAAAAAAATATATATATATATATATATATATATATATATATATATATATATATATATAGTCTAAAAATTATGTTTTGAAATTGGTAGCGTAACCTTGAAACGATTGTCAAATTTGTTATTCCGGCGTCATAGCATTTAACAAGGTGATGAAATATCTGAAATGTGTTTCAAACATGTTTCCCATTCTACGCACTGATCGTTGTTAGGGAGAGTTAATGGAAAGACCCGGATATTAACTGTTAACAGAGTCCCCCAAACCACCCCTAAATTTAGAAAGTGAGATCAGAAACTAAGACAGCGTCGAAGATCAGAGACTAAAAGGAACTGTCAGTAAAGATTAATGAATTAATGCTAATAGAAAAAGAGAGAAAAGAAAATTTAGTTAGTACTACTGTTACTGTGGCGACGAAGTGTTATAAGGTTAGTCTGAAAATACTAACTAAGTTAATATTAACTACCTACACCGCTGTTAAGTAGAATTAGTGTATTTCCTAACGGTAACTACTTTATTACCTTTGAACAACTCCAATTTAGTCCTTCCGCAAAAATGAACCTTCGATGGGTGAGTGAGTACGTGATGTACTCGTACTGAAGATTCTTCCTTGTATAAACAAGGTCAGATTAGATGAATCATGGGAAATAAAACGAACGTTTTAAAACAACGTTTATTATAATTAAATTAAGGGGAGGATAATCTAAATGTAGAGACTTCTGAGTAACTGTTATCTATTGGTTTGGTCTAAGATGTAGACCCAAACCTAAGATCGTGTTGAGATGATGATTCGAATTAGGTTCAGTTCAAGTTAAACTCAAGTTCAGTTTCAAGAGTAGGTAATTCTAAACAGGAACAAGAGTATGAGTGTATGTGTGGAAGGGATGCAAATAGATAAAGATCTCTTAACTTTGTGGTTTGTTATTGCAACACTCCAGTGCTGAATTGAAATATGGTCTGCTATTCGGATGCAGAATTTCGGCAGTAGGCCTCAGCGATAGAAATTTGGCGGCAAGAGATGTACACAAAGCAGGCCCCGTGGTGGAATGGGCAAGGTAGGCCCCGGCAATGGAATGGGCAAGGTAGGCCCCGGCAATGGAACCTGATAAAATATAAGAAAATAGGCATGTTGTAAAATTGTGCTCCATACAGAAAACAAAAAATAAGATATATACTTAAGCATGGCTTCAACTTACCCTTGGGGATTAATAGAAATCCTTCCTCAAGGGTTGTTGGACGAGTCTTGAGAAAGACCGGAGAACTGCTGCAAAACTGCGAAAATAGAAATAGCCATAAGCCAAGCCATACAGATATCTCAAATGGAGCAGCATACACCTCTAAAAAATATGAAGACATTTAATAAGAGAACATAGTAAAAGTAATATCTTACTTTTACGGAGGTGTAAATTCCTTGTCCACAAGGAATCCTGCGAGATTGCCTGAGATGTGGTGAGGGGACAAAATAGAAATGGTCCACTTCACAAAATACTAAATATATCTGAAAGTGACTACTTTCCTACTTATATAATCTCCTAAAAAAAAACATAGTTAGCAGAATTGGAAAAATTTATGATTAAAGCATACATGGAAATGAAATAATAATATATATATTTATCAATACAATATATATATTTGTGATGCACATTTCAGAGCTATAAATTTTAGTGATGCCCATTGCAGAGCATAACCGGGGTAGAAGCAGGAGCTACTGTGCAGCAACCCCTACATCGTCTCAAACTCGACATATAAGAATTTTTTAAATAGTACAGTACAATTTGAATTTTGAGCATTTTCAAGCCTTTTATAAAAATGTTAAAATAATTAGTAAACAAGGATAAAATAAAGGCCAAATTACTAATATGGCAACCCTGATACCAATGTTGACAGACACTTTTTTCAGCAAACCTGCAAGGAAAGGGGAAAAAAAGTTGCCAGATACTATTTCTGAAAACTTGCAGGAATATATATTATTATTATTATTTTATTTTACTTACACTTTTTTCCCGCTTGAGCGGGGTAGTGGTACGTACAGCCTCTCTCATTCACACTTCCTCTCATCTCGCCCTCACCCACCTCCTCCACCCCACTCTATCTCTCGCCAACACCCTACCCTCTTCCTCCCTCATCCCTCCCTCCTCCAGCATCTCCTTTATTCCATCCATCCACCTCCTTCTTGGTCTCCCCCTTCCTCTCCTTCCTATCCCCTCCGCCTCCCAAACTCTCCTAACCACTCTCTGTTCCTCCATTCTCACTAGATGCCCATACCATCTTAGCATTCCCTTCTCCCGCTCTTTCCCACCAACCCAAATACATCTCTCCTCACCACCCTATTTCCTAATCCCTCCCTTCTGCTAACCACAAACCGCTCTAACCCCTTCATCTCAAATACTTCCAACTTCTTCTGGACCTGGCATCAACCCCCACTGTTTCACACCATCAACACGCTGGTACGCAACTTTTTCAAACATACTTAATCTTAACTTTCTGTGATAAATCCCCCCTTTCCATAATTCTCATCAGACTACTCAAGCTCTCACTCCTTCTCCTACTCTATGTTCTATCTCTCCTTCATCCCTCCCCCCTTACCCAAGTCCATCCCTAAATATCTAAGATCTTTACTTCTTCCAATCTACACCCCTACTCTAACCTCTCGACCCTCCCCCTCCTCTCTGCCTCCTCCTCAAACACTAACACTTTACTCTTACCTGGGTTTATTTTAAAGCCCCCTTTGTCCACACATTCTCTCGAAACTCCCTCACCAAATACCTCAGCTCTTCCGCGTTCTTCCACTAGGGCAGTTTCATCCGCAAACAGTATCATGTTCACTTCCCTTCCATCATTCCCATTATTCTTCCCACCCCCTCCCTTCCCTCACCATTCCTCTGCAAACACTCTCCAGAAACAAATTGAATAGCCCGGCGACATTACACACCCTGCCTCAATCCTCTCACCACCCAAAA
>JABUQX010102125.1:0-2500 GCA_015478945.1 Trachelipus rathkii | reverse complement strand
TTATTTTCAACTTCTTCACATTCAACTGATTTACTTGATAGCACTCTTAAATACTTATCCTTATTACCTTCTTCAATTAACTTCTCACTCTTAATTCTACCCACTTCCTTCCTTATCACTTTACTCTCCATCCAAGCCCCCACTAACTTAATTTTACATAAAACAACTTAATGATCCAATAATCCAATTCCTAACCAACTAACTGATTTAACTTAACATCAAAGACATTCTTCAACAACTTCTTCACCAACACAAAATCAATCATACTTTTCACATCGATACCATCTCTAACTACACAAACTCAAGTAAATTTATGAATACTCTTGTGTTTAAAGAAAGGTATTACTTACACACATACCTATCTCCTAATAGAAATCAATCCACCATTCCTACCAATTCTCATTTTCTCCCGACCACCCCAAAAGCCACCTGTTATACTATCCCTTTTTTGATTACCTATCCAACCATTTAGGTCACCCAACACAATCTGAAGCTCCTACTCACCAACATCCAAAACATCATTCAGATTATCCTAGAAAATCGCACTCTCTTCAACATTACCTTCAGGTGGACCATATGTCACAGCAGCCATACCTACCTTGACTTTTCAAACTTAATTAAAACCATTAGAATTCTAGTACTCACAAACATAAAATCTGACCATAGCTCGTACCCCAAGTCACTGATCGGCAATTGCAACTCCTCTCCTCCTCACTCTAAACCCCTTCCACACCAGCACACACACATTCACACCACACTCATCATTTTCACCGTTTCCTCTTTCTTATATATATACTATATATATATTTATAATATATATATATATATATATATATAACTATTATATATTATATATATATAATATATATTATATAGTATATATATATATATATATATATAGGATGTGCGAATAGTGAAAAAGCCGAATACCGAATACCAAAATATTCGGCTAAAGTATTCGGCCGATAATCACTCGCTATTCGGCCGAACAGGTTATTTCAAAGTTCGGTCATCCATATAGGGAAAAATAAAGAAAACTTACACTGGCAACAACAAAAAAAGGGTGAAATTTTTCTTGGATGGACTTATGTAGCAGATATATATTAGTAATTCGGAGGTGCTGATTCCATATATTATCTCGGATTTGCTGTTATCACATCCCGTTTTTCGTGCAATCATGGTTCCCTATTTTTGCATATTCCCCTAGGAATAACAAAATTCATGGCAGCACTACGTAGGCTGAGTGACGTTACCTTTCCGCATATATCTACGAGTAGCAGCAATTTTTTACTGTGGTTGATTCGGAAGCATGTGTTAACTTTAGTACGTCTACATGTATGGATGCAATGACCTGGATGATGTCTATCATCAATCTGAAATACAGTCGGATGATCCGTCATTGTTCACCCAGGGTGGACTGAACGATCTTGTATGAGAGTGGTATTTGCCGAAGTTGTTCTGAGCTGTTGGCTTCGAGGTTGCATGAAAAATGGCTTTACTGGACCATGGCACAAGAGTAACATTTTATCTTAACAGGAAGCAGAGCTGCGGAGGCTCTTCAAGTCAGATGGTAACCTTGATTGCAGTGAAGTTGCACGCCTACTACTCGCTATGGGACTTCCATAACGATGCAGGTGAGGGCGCACTGTTTATTGACATTCCCAAGAGCAGTTTAAAAGTGGGGTTGTTGCTTACACAAAATGGCAACAATATGCTTCGGTTTCAGAGGGTACTCGGTACGACTGAGAGAGGAGTTGCAAATTCAAGACAGTTTTGAGGAGGCTACAATATCAGCGTACCATGAGATGGTATAATATGCGTCAACCTCAAAATGATAAACTTTTTGCTCGGTCAGCAAGCAGGTTTACCAAATATATCCTTGCTTCCTGTGCTATTGGGACAGCGGGCGGCAAAGAATCACTGGACCAAAAGAGAATGGCCACGCGAGGGAAACCTTGACGCCAGGTGACAGGAAAATCGTACGTGAACCAATTGTACAGAGAGAAAACATCATTTTACCTCCACACACATAAAACTTGGTTGATGAAACAATTTGTGAAGACCCTGGACCATGATGGTGGGAATGCTTCCGCTATATATTGGCCTTCAGTAACCCGTTTCCTGGTCTTAGTGAGCATGAGAAGAAAAAACTGGATATTTGGATGGCCCACAAAACATACGGACACTCCTCCGTGATCCTGCCTTTGCTACAACAATGACTATTGTTGAGAGGACAAGAGCGTGAATGCTTTTTCAGATGTAGCACAGGAATTTTCATGGGGGAACAGGGAAAAGGCCCGAGAAACCACTACAACCATCTCATCGCAGGAACTTGCCTAGACCTTATCTCTGTCGAGATCATCCATTTCATCATGGATGTAGAATGAGTATAAAGTTGCACTACTTAACATTCTCACCTAAGAAAATTTCCGGAAAAGGCGATGTTAGTGATGAGCAGTGTGAACGCTTCCGATTAAGATCTAAAAATCTCCTCTCCAAC
>JABUQX010102124.1:7500-40536 GCA_015478945.1 Trachelipus rathkii | reverse complement strand
AGAAAAATTGACTTTTTAAAAGAACAATTAAAAACAAAAATTAAAAAAAACAAAATACATTTTTGAGTCGCTTTATAATAACTGAAAAATTTACGTTTTTAATTAAATCAAACACCCTCTGAGCTCCTGGAGCCTCTGGAGCCTCTTAAGCCTCCTCCCCTCCCTCCTCACCCTCCTCACCCTCCTCACCCTCCCCATCTTAAATTCTAGTGTTCATGTCATATTCTGTATAAATAACACAAAACTTTTTTTTATTTTGTTTTATATGCTTTAAACAGTGTTTTTTACATTTTACGCTTTGAAACACGTAATTTAAGAAATTTGGTTTTTACTACCTAACCTTAATCAGTAAATCCAAACCACCCATCCCTCCCCATCCTACCCAATCCTGGTTACAGATTAGCATAGGTAATATTTAACATTATCATAACCTTGCTTTTTAACATCATGAATATGCTACGACAAAATCATACTAACAACAAAATACATTGAGAGGAACACCATACATTTGAACAATCATTTGTTTACCATAACATATAATATTTAAACCAAAATTTATCACAACCTTATTAATTCTTACTGATCCAATGATATTGCTAACGTAAAAGGTCTTCATATTAAGAAAGGCAACAAGGTAGAATTACGGATATAATACTATGACATGAGTACACGTCAGAGTAACTGTGACAAATAATTTCATACAATACGAAACTAGTCCACACTTAAAACATACCCGAACAATAACTAATATATTTCTTTATTTAATATTTTTGCAACGAACTAAGAACATTTAAACAAAAATATATCACCAAATGCTGTGTGTAATACCATACTGACCAACAAAATACGCTAACGCAGCAAAGATTTCACATCAATAAAGCTAACATATCATGGATATTTTCACATTAATATAGTAATATTTAACAAAATTTTATCATAACCTTGGCTAATTATCATACTGATCAACGAATATATGCTAACTAACAAAGTTTTCACATCAAAAGGCAAACATAGCATCAATTGAACAATGAATATAATGTACAACGACAAACCCAACATACCTTACGCTCGAATAACCAGTAACAATAACAAAGTCCATATTGAACAACCGTTAAAGTAAACTAACATTTGCATACAAAATGACGAGCAGATACGACGCTGATACGGAAAATATTCATTTAACAAATCTGTTAGGTTATTGTTATGTTTATTATTTATTTTCTTTTTTAACTTTTCTTTTCTTTAAAACTTTATTTTTTTTAAAAAAAACTTTTTTTTTTTAAATCTTTATTTCTTTAAAACTTTTTGTTTTTAAAAAACTTTTATTTATTTTTAACTTTATTTCTTTAAAACTTTTTGTTTTCCTAATTCTTTTAAAATTTTTGTTTTTTTGCTAAAATTTTATCTTTTATGTTTATAACAAAAAAAAATAATTTTTTACAGTTACATTTTTAAAGCCAGTAAGATCAGTTAAATCATACTACCCATCCTATCATCCCAAATTCAATCCTCATCTATAGATCCCAGGATCTATTAGGATCTTCATCAACATAAAAAGTTTTACATATGTTAAAGTTAAACTACTGTGACATTAACATACTTAACACACAATAGCAGTACGAATACAGCCATTACTAAATTTTTTTTCGATAAAGATATTTACGAAATACAGGTAGCAAAAACAAGTTTCATTTTTTTTTCAACTTAAACGAAATATAAGTTTAAATGAAATATCATTACATAAATACATAAATAAAAACATACGTTTATTTTACATATTAAGTCATCTATCAAAGGACAGAGAATTCTGTTTAAATTGAGCAAGTTCTATATATTTCTCCAGAGATCAACACCCTTTGAAAGGATGTAAGCATAAATACTGCCTGCGGCATTAATCCATTCTTCGCATACATAGGTTCAGTAGCATGCATTCTCTCGTTCCAGAGAGATGTAAATGTATCCTTGCTGATAGTTATTAACGTACTCCTGTAATTCACATTATAGGTAAACCGTATGTTCTTGTAAGATATCGTAGATACACATGTGCTATATGAATTAAATCCTCGAGTATATCGACCTCTTTAAAATGAGACTTAATTCGTTTTTCATTTAACCAAAGCTGTAATATTCTCAGAGATTGACAGTGAAACCTATACATGTATGAATGAATGCGTCAGATCGATGGGTTTTCAATAGTTGCGTACATCAAATACTTTTTTAACATATTATCAGACGCTGTGAAAACAACCTCTATTCTATTATAACCTCCACTGTCACCTCTGGTAGTATCTTCACCTGGAGGCGATCCAACAGATGATCCATAATTAGCCATTACCCAAGCTTCTGAGGTATCGATAATCTGATGAATTCTTCAACCGAAATGATTAAAGGTCTATTATTTGCACCTCCGAATGGAATACATGTAATATATCGCTCTCCATTGTTGACGAAAATATAAATAGCCACATCATTGGGTATAAACAAAGGTCCTCGTAAAATTATTTCTAACGAGCTTTAGGAGCAGAATGAAGATACTCATGCATAGCAACGAAAAATGTCTTACTGATGAAAATCGTATATATAAACAGATCTAAAAGGTAATTGAGATTCTTTCTTTCAACCAATCAGTTCGAGAATTTGTTCAACTTCCTTCCACTTTTCGAAAACATTTACCGCAATATCGTATGATTCTTGTATTGTGGTTCGTTTCAAACATTATGCAATACCATTGATTCTTGTTTGTCATAGGGTTATAATTTCATTTTATTAAAACTTTTTTGTTTTGCCAATGTCTTTGTTTTATAACAACTCTAAAAAACTTTTATTTTATTTTTAATTCATTTCATTTAAAACTTTTTGTTTTTTAAAAAAACTTTTAATTTTTAATTTTTATTCTTTAAAACTTTTATTGTTTTTACTAAATTTTTATCCTGATAGTTATAACAAAAAAAAAAATACATTTACATACCCAAAAGCAATAAATTCAGTTAAATCATCCCAGCCACCGCTGCTTTTCCTCATCTCCCGCTTCCTACCCTTCGCGATGATCTATCGATCTAGGCTATCGAAACCACATATGATTTCAAGTCACATGTCGTGTATCATTTTTTGGAAAAACACAACATAAAAACAAGTTCTATATCACTGATCAACGAATATATATATGCTAACATACAAAATTTTCACATTATTAAAACTAACATAGCATCATCTATCTAAGAATTAATGTCACAACGACAAAACCTAACCACATCTTCAATCCTCAATAAACGCTGTTAAAATTAACAAAGTTCCATACTTCACAACAAACAAAGGTAAAGTAACTAACAGAACATACAAAAATGTAACCTATTCCTACTTTCTCAAGCATTTCTCTAACATAACAATGTATTTTTACCTTAACATATAGTAATATTTAACAAAAATGATCAAACATTAGCTAATTTATCTACTGAATCAACGAAGTATACGGCTAACGTTAATACATTATAAAGCTAACATAGATCAACTAACTAAGAATATAATTGTACAAAAAGGCCAAACCAGACACATCTTAAAGAAGAATAAACTGCTAACTACAATATCCACACTTAACATGATAAGACCTAGTGGGTTAAAGACAAACAAAGTAAAAGTTTGTTCTTATTCTCTGTTAAAGCTAAACTAACGAACATAATACTTAACACACAACGGCTGCACGAATAAACACCCAGCCCCAACATCTTAAACAACAAAAGCGTACATAAGGGGACAGTAAAACATGTTTTCAGGTGGATAACATATAATTTCCAATAAAAGAACATTAAATACATTCATAATATAAGTTTTTTAAATATATTTAAACCATCTAATCAGGATATGGACATTAGGATTCTGTATTAAATGAGCAAGTTCTATATGTGTCTCCAGAGATCAACACCATCCGAAAGGATGTAAGCATAAATACAACCTGCTGCACTTAAACCATTTTTCTGCATATTTCGGTTCAACAGCACTTACTCGCTCCCGCCAGAGACATTAAGACTGTAATATTTATAGTTATTAAGGCATTTCTGTTTACTGCATTATACGGGAAACCACATGTTTCAGTTGTTAACATATCGTAGATATTACACCATGAACTATATGAATTAAGTCTCGAGTAATGGCAACAACTTTTAAGATGAGACTTTAATTTAGGTCGTTTTTCATATCAAACAAAGCTGTTATATTGCAGATGTCTGAACAGTGAAACCTATACACGTACGCATGAATGTGACAGCATCATTGGGTTTCCAATAGTTGCGTACATCAATACTTTTTAACATTATCAGATGCAGTGAAAGCAACATCTATTCGATTATAGCCGCTCAAGCTGTCACCTCTGATTTCATCAAGAGACGATGTCACAGATGACACATACTCAGCCTTTATCCAAGCTTCGAGGCTGTCGATAATCTTGAGGAATTCTTCAACTGATATGATTAAAGGTATAATACTTGCACCTCCAATTGGAACACAGGTAATATATTGCTCTCCATTCGTTTTACGAAAAATGTAAATGACACATCGTGGGTTTACAAAGATCCTCTTTTTAAAGGGACGTCTGTAAAGCAGAACGAAGGGTCATCTATCAACACAGGCGGAAAAATGTCTGACTTATGAAATTCGTATGATATAAACAAGTGTTATATTTTTTAGATGCCGTTTCTGCATTAAATCAGAGAAGTAAACAAGAATACGACGTACGAATGAACCATATCAGTTCAAAGGGTATATATTCTCGAAGGTTGTTGGAGCGTTGCTGTGTTGTTGTTTATTGTTGTTGTTGTTGTAGAGGGTAAGTTCCTGTGTTTATATTTCAAACTTCTCATTAATCACAACATGATTAATTATCATTAACTTGATCAACGAAATATACTCTAGAGCGTAATAAGGTTTCCCACATCAATAAAGCTAAATGATGTAACATGAACTAAGAAAATAATGTCTGGAACAAACTTTACACAAATTTTAAGCCCAATGATGATGTAATATCATTAATAAAGTGACAAACATGCAATATGTAAAAGTAACTAACAATTACATGCAAAAACGTAACCGTTAGTCACACGTTTTTTTCCTAAGCATGTCTTTCAATACTAATTTTTTATTTTATTTGCTTATCATCATCATTAAACTACACCCCCCCCCCCTTTCAGAAAATTTCAACATTAAACAGTTATTTGACTTAATTCCCTTTTTGGGACATAAGATCCAAATACTTATTATATTTATAAACAAATGGTAATCTTGGAACTGCTCATACAGAGGGTTGATTGACCAGCAATGTATAGACTTTGCGTGGAGCTGAGTTTATATATAAATCAGTGACTACTCGATGTTATTGCATAATCATTAGAAAGTCTAAGGCAAACCTAAACATTATCAAAAAACTCAACTTTTAACCTAGGGCTCACGTTTCTAACACATCTTCGTCAGTTAACACACGTAATAATCTTACAAAAAACTCAATCAATTTCTCTAACAAATCAGATGTTATCGTCCACAACGAAATAACTCGTAAACATAAACAAAGTTTTTTTTAACCAAACATAACACAAAAAACAAAGTTTTATATACTAACCATCGAATATATCTCGCCAACCAGGCCCCGTAACAACTCCGTTTTTGCTATTTAAATAAAAATAAAGCAAACATAACATAACCTAAACTAATAATATAATGTACATTCAAACAAACCTAACCACACCATTACCGTACTAATAAAACTACTAAACATTAAAACAAACTTCCCGCACTTAACAGCAGTAAGGTACCTAACACATTCGTACAAATCGTAACCTATCTCACACTTTTTTCAAGGCATATCTATTACATATCAATGTTTAATTTAACATTAAAACGTAATATTTAACAAAAGTTTTAGCATAAAACCTGTTCTAACATCATACAGACATAAGAATATGAGTGGCTAACCGTAACAAATGGCTTTTTTACATCAACTTCGCTAATACTTTAACAAAAAATTCATCACAAACCTTCGGTTCTAAATTCATAATCCCCAACGGAATAATTGCAAACATAACAAAGTTTTAACCAAACCCAACTACCAAAAAAAATAACAAAATTTTATCCTAACATAACAATAAAAATTAAGTTCTTTGAATTAAAATATCACCAGGTAAACCGTAATAGTTTTTACGATTTTTAAAAAGCAGTAAATCAGTAAATCCAAACCACCGCCATGCCCTGCAGCCCCATTGACCCATCCCATCGCCCAGATGTGATCTATTGAACTTTGATTTCAAGTCATATTTCGGGGAGTATCATTTTTGGATAAACATCACTATAAAAAAATTAAGTTTCTTATATATGACCTACGCAAAATATGCTAAAGACGACCAACGAAATCATTTAAACCTCAATAAAGGCTAACATATCAATAATAACACGTGCAACTTAAGAATATTAATGTACAAAATGCATACCATCCGTCTTTCGATGATAATTATCACTAACTAGCCTTCGAAAAATTCCCTACTTATCGGAAGGTAAATAAGCTAACTGGTCATTACCCAAATACTTTGATTTAATGTCTCCCACTTTTTCGCGCATATCAGCAACAGTTTAAACCCGTATTATCTAACAAAAATCCCCTTAACAAAGTGACCAATCTATCAAAAATTGCCACAAATTTTGAAACTAAGAAATTTAAAGCCACTATCTCATCAAAGTGATTTGTCACTCTGTTTCGAGTAAACAATCATTTGGACCTAATGATTACATCTGGAGACTTTAACAAAATCTTCTAGGGGAAACCTAACATTAGCTCAACAAAAAACTTAACCCTAGGCTCAAGTTTCTAACACATCATCGTCAGTTAACACAGCAAAACTTACAAAAACTCCATCATTTCTCTAACAAATCATTTGTTATTTTCACATTGTCTAAGTTAATATTAACATAAGACTAATCCTAACTTACGAAATAAACCCCAAGGGTTTTTTCAATTTAAAAAAACCCGGAGAGTATCTAAAGCAAACCAATTACCTCTTCCAAGAGAAATTCCCAGAGGGGGTATGCGCCCTGAAAGGTGTGAATCCCTCCCGAGGGAGATCACCCCGATAGGGGTTTAATCGGCTTAACCTCTCCGGAAGGAGTGGGTTTTAAGGCTCAGCCCTCGGGCTGAGGTCCTAAACGCATTATATATTATTTAATATTTCCTTATAGTGAAGTAACGTTGGCTATGAGCTTTATTTGATATGTGAATAAAAAGGATGAGATAGGAACGACATCCCATAAATTTACTTCTATTCCCTGTTTCTTTTTTATTCTTTAGTTCACTATACCTTACTATTCTTCCTATTCTGTTCGTTAAGGGTTTTTCCAAGGTTCATCCTTTCAATTGACAGGTGATTGTAATATGATAATCGACGGTTTTAAGTGATCGGATGTTGATGACTGATTCTTTTCACAGTGATGGGTTCTCTCCCCGTTTATATTTTTCTTGATCTTTGTTGACATTCAACCAACAGTGGAGTTTGTTTTATTATTATTGTTGTTTTTTTATGATTTGAATAGAGTATTATATTTATTTTATAAAAATGACTTCAACAAAAAAAAACTAACTTACAGTGGTTATTAAAAGTAGAAAACAGAACCCACAGTTTATCAGGTGGTTGGGAAAAGGACCTGATAGTTCCAAGGCATACTGTAAAGTATGTAAAAAGAACTTTGAGTTTGTCGTTGTACATTATTTTTCTTAGTTCATGTTACATCATGTTAGCTTTATTGATGTGGAAACCTTATTACGCTAGAGTATATTTCGTACAAATGGGTTACGCCAATCGAGCACTCTAATTACGAATCAATGTCTCAGGTGTGATTTAATTGAACGATACAAAGTGAAAGATAGATAAACAATCATCATTTTGAGACATTTTTACATAAATCTAACAAAATCCAAACAAGCACAAAACAAGGCAAACAACAAACAGCAACAGCTCCAACCCAACCTTTTACCGCAGAATAATACCCTTTGAACTGATATGGTTCATGCGTACGTCGTATTCTTGTTTACTTCTTCTGATTGGTTTGAAAGAAAGAATCTTCATACCTTATAAGGGTTGTTTATAATACGAATTCGTCAGTAAGACATTTTTCGCTGTGTTGATTTGATGACCTCTCGTTCTGCTTCTACAGACGTCCTCTTTACGAAGATCTTTGTAATACCCAACGAATTGTGTCATTTAACATTTTTTCGTTAAAAACGACATGAGAGAGCAATATTCACCATGTGTTCCAATTGGAGGTTGCAAGTAATATACCTTCAATCATTATCAGTTGAAGCAAGTCTTCACATATATTTATGCGAAGCCTTCGAAAGCGTTATAAAGCATAATTTGCTTGATGTAGTTATACATGCTTCTGTGTCATCTGTGACTATCCTGTCTCTTTAGCATGAAATCAGAGGGGGAGGAACAGCTTGAGCGCTATATTAGAATAACTGTGCTTTCACTGCATCTGATAATGTTAAAAGTAATTGATGTACTGCAAATACAACTATGTGGGAAACCCTAATGAATGTCTGTACACATTTATACATATGCTTTAGACCAGTGAGTATATGGTGGTGTTCACTGTTCCATTGGCAATCTGCAAACTTATTAAGACAGAATTATGATTTTTAACCAATAGATTAAATACGATACTTAACAATGTCAACTACTTCATCTTAAAGGTTGTTTCGCTCACAAATTTATCTCGCAGGGACATCAATTCTAACCACTAATTGAGGTTATCAATAGTCCCGCTGATGATAATCTACTGAGCTGATTATTCTTTACACTGAACTATTGTAGATAATTCCCGATATACACATGCACCGAAAATATCACACCAGGAAATGCTCTTTAAATAACTCACTCAAGACCTCAGAGTGTATCATCTTACGTTTTATTTCTGTGCATTGTGATAAGGGCGATGATGGGATGCAGAGTAGAAGTGTGACATCTGAATGGATTTATGAATACGTAAAATATGGGCAGAAAAAAGATGGTTTAGGCTTTTGTTTAAAAGCAAAGCGTGGTGAGTTTAATGCTTACATCCTTGTCGTGTATGGTGAGTGTATATAGAAATCTCTGGAGATAGATACATTTAATAGTAACTGCTCAAAATGTTCCTTTTAACAGAACTCAGTGATTCCCAGTTGTGTGAAGCATTTTTTTATGTTAATATCTGCTTTACAAAATATGATGTATAATGTATTTTGTTACCAATAACTTGTAAAGAAATGGTATATACTTGAAAAATGTTTTACTGCCCCTATTGAGTGACGCTTGTTGGTTTAGAGTTGGGGCTGTGTTATGTCGGTGTAGCCGTTGGAAATAGTCAGTTATTAGTATAGGTTTAATGTGTTTTTGACACATGTTCGTAGTTTAGTCTTGTCACAGAGAATAAAAACTTTACTTTGTTTGATCCTATGACCCAAAAGGTATTAGTGATTAGGTGTAGAGCGATAGGGATCAAATTGTTTTTATTAAAGATTGAGCCAGCGATTTGAAATTTTATTCTTGCTTAAGATGTTGTGTCATATAAGGTGATTTTGGCACTTTTGTACATGTATGAATTAACCTATTCTTATAGTCAGTTGAATGCAAGTGGTAAAGCCTTTTGAGCTCATTATATAATGTCTCACTTTTCAAGTTTTATTGTCCGTTTATATTCGTAGTTAGAAAGCTCAGAGTAAGATAAATTACTAAGCAACTCGCTCTATTAATCACCAATCGCTGCTAAGCTTTGCAAATGTGAATATAGCTATGTTCATGTCTAAAACTTAATGCATTGTGGGTACTTCAGCTCCTTAGAGAAATGCTGAATTTAATTAATTGATTTTCAAATTATTGAGTAGCAAGACTCTAAGATTTTGTACGTTATGTTAGTTACTTTACTGTTCGTTAGTAGGAGGTGAAATAGCGTGTTCTTAGATTTTTTTAACACTCGTTTTATTGAGGATTTATATTATAAGAGACTTAATTAGTTTCTTTTCTTCTATTAGTAGCTGTGTCTAGGGGTATTTATTCCGTATTGACATTAGATTCTAGTCAGGTGCAGTGCATATATCGTAGTTTTAATTAATGATGGAAAACATTTGTTATTGGTTAGCATTATATTTCGGGCTCATAGAATCATTATTAAGTGAATAATATATAGATGACTAACTTGGTTATTTATTGTTGTGTTTATTCAAATGATTACCGACATGTGACTTGAATCAATAGTTGCGAATTATGATCGATCGATCTATGGAAAAAGGGTGTCAGGAATGACGATTGAGGAAAGCAGTGTGGCTGGGACATGCATTTACTGATTTATTTGCTTTTGGGTATGTAAAACATGTAAATTTTAGTATTACGTAAAAAGCATAAGAAAGAATAATAATACTAGTCATTAAGAAAAATTTTAAAGAAATAAATTTAAAACATTAAAAGTTTTTTAAAAACAAGTTTTAAAAGGATCTGTAATGAAATGAAAATTTAAAAATAAATAAAAGTTATATTGGTGAGGGGTTTGTTTATTAAATCATCTATATAAGAAACATTTGGCAAATTAACAAAGCAAATATGTTTTTTAATATATTTAGTTGTGTTGTGTATGATTTGAGTGCCTGATAAAAACAAAAAGAAAAGATCAACATCGGATAGTCTATTCTGGGACATAATTTTTTGCAACAACAAAACGCAATGACAAGAATGATTAGGACCTATTGCAATCGTATGCTGTGAGTGTGTTTCAAAAGTGGGAGGGATAGTTCTTCGAAATAGGAAATATCGTTAAATTTAATCTGTACGTTTCATTGTTCTCATAATCACATAAGAACAATCTCATTACACATATCATAGATAATAGAATATATGTGGTATAACATAATGTAAGATTGAGTTCCATCAGTAATGTACATTTTTTCGATTGCTATGCCATGATCTGCCCCTGTCATTCATTCTGCACTCCGAAGCTCGTGGATAGGAATAAGAGATGGCTATATACAGAGGCAAGGACCTTTGTAATCTATCCAAGATGAATTAACCATGAGGAGTACTTAATTATTTTTCGTAATCAAAGAGAGCCATAAGCATGGAAGAATGTTCAAAGAGGTGATATTATTGGATATAAATAAACCAATTTCAGAGAATGTAGTGCAAAATAATAGCCAACTACTTCTACAGATTCTCGGTTTGATAATTCATCTAAATATAATCTTCATACCTCAGTGGAAAGCAGTGTGCGAGAGAAAGATGTTAAACTGTATGTTGAACATGAACTTTGACAGAAGAAGTTAATGGACATGCTATTAATACTAGTATCGATCAACACATCAAATAGTGTCGGGAAATATCTACCAGATGGCGTGACAGGGGAGAGAGAGGATGAGGTTATCATAATAGAAATTAGAGGTATGGATATTTACGAAAAGAGCGTTCTGTATAAAATGTCCTTACATAAGTATTTCGATCTGTACGCAAACATATCTCGCGATTCAATAGCACCACTTCTCTCTCGGATGCTGACGGACTTCTACCAACTGCATACATGTATTAGTTTCACTGTTCAATTCATCTGAAAAATTATTACAGCTTTGGTTAAAATGAAAAATGAATTAATTCTCAGATCTTAAAGAGGTCGATATACTCGAGGATTTAATTCATATAGCTCATGTTGTAATCTACGATATTTACAAAGAAACATACGGTTTTATAATGTGAAATACAGGAGTACGTTAATAAATATCAGCATGGATACATAGGCCTCTCTCGGGATCGAGAAAATCAATTTTACTGAAGCTATGTATGCCGAAGAATGGATTAATGCAGCAGGCAGTATTTATGCATACATCCTTTCGGATGGTGTTTATCTCTTGAGAGATATAATAGAACTTGCATAATGTATACAGAATCCCCTTTCCTTTGATTATATGTCTTCATATGTTTTAAAATAAAAACGTATGTTTTTTATTATGTATTTTGTTTTGCTCTTTCATTGAAAATTATATGTTATAAAAAAAAAATTGAAACTTGTTTTTACTTCCCTCCATGTAAACTTTATCGGGTAAGATGCTAGTGATGGCTGTTTATTCGTTCTGCTGTTGTGTGTTAAGTATGTTATGTCCGTAGTTTAACTTTAACATATGTAAAACTTTGTTATGTCAGATGCTATCCTAATAGATCAAGGGATCTATAGATCATGGTTGAGTAGGCTCTGTTTCGATGAGTAGGCTCATTTTCTGATTTACTCCTTTATTTTATGTAAAATATAATTTTTTTGTTTAAAACATTAAAAAAAAAAAAATTTTTTAGTAAAAAACAAAAAGTTTTAAAGAAATAAAATTAAAACAAAAAGTTTTAAAGAAATAAAGTTAAAAATAAATAAAAGTTTTTTAAAAACAAAAAGTTTTAAAGAAATAAAGATTTAAAAAAAAAAGTTTTTTAAAAACAAAAAAGTTTTAAAGAAATGAAGTTAAAAAGAAAATAAATAAAAAAACAAAACACCGTGTGCTACTGATTTGTTAAATGAAATATTTTCCCGTATCAGCGTCGTATTCTGCTCCCGTTTTGTATGCCAATGGTAGTTTACTTTACGGTTGTTTTTAAATATGGAACTTATGTTATTGTTAGCTGTGTTATCGAGCGTAAAGGTATGTTAGGTTTGTCTTTGTACATTATATTCATTGTTCAACTTTGATGCTATTGTTTGCTTTATTGCATGTTGAAAAGTGTTCACGTTAGTAATATTCATTGATCAGAGATGGACAATACACAGGTTATGATAAAATTTTGTTAAATATTACTATATTAATGTGAAAATATCCATGATATGTTAGCTTTATTGATGTGAAATCTTTGCTGCGTTAGCGTATTTTCGTTGGTCAGTATGATAATTACACAAGATTGTGATAAATTTACTTTGTTAAGATTGCACGTGTTCGTGCAAAAATTAATAATGATATGTTAGAGAATGTTTGAAAAAGTGTTAATAAGTTACGTATTGTATGCAAATGTTAGTTATGTCACAGTTGTTAAGTATTGAACTTTGTTAATGTTGACTGCTTATTCGTGTATAAGATGTGTTAGGATTGGGAGTGTACATTATATTCGTAGTTCATATGATCCTATGTTTGCTTTATTAATATGAAAACTTTGTTACGTTAGCATATATTCATTGATCAGTAAGATACTTACACAAGGTTGTTGATAATTTTTGTTAAATATTACTATTGTAATGTAAAAAAACATCAATGATATGTTAGAAAAAAGTGTAAGTAGGTTACGTTCTCCGCGCACTCAATGTTAGTTACTTTATTGTTTTGTTTTAAGTATGGATCTTTGTTACGTTAGCATATATCATTGATCAGTTCATTGATAATTAGACAAGGTTATTGATAAAATTTTGTTAATATTACTTGCTAATGATTAAATAATCCAGGATTTGGGTTAGGGATGGGGGGGGGTGGGTGGTTTGATTTACTGAGTTTAACAGGTTTTAGGGGGTATGTAGAAAACCCAAATTTCTAAGTTATAAATATTGAAAATCGTAAAAATTTAGTAAAAACAAACTGTTTAAAGCATAATAAAAACCAAAATAAATAAAGTTTGTGTTATGTTATACAGAATATGCCATGAATCACTAGATCATAGATGGTGTGAGGGGTCTGAGGTGGAGGAGGGTGAGGAGGGAGGAGAGGAGGCTTCAAGAGGCTCCAGAGGCTCTAGAGGCTCTATAGAGGGTGCTTGATTTATATAAAAAAACGTAAATTTTTAAGTTATATAAACTTAAAAAGTAATAAAAAAATGTTTATTTTGTTTTTTTTTGAAATTTTTTTTTAATTTTTTTTAAATTTATTTTTTAAATATTTTTTTTAAAAAATTTTTTTAATTTTGGACAAAAATTTTTAATTTTTGGAAAAACATATTTTTTTTAATTTTTAATTTTTTTTTTTTATTTTTTTCTTTTTTTTTGTTCTGTTCCGAGGATTACATCATAATGAAAGATGTGATTACGCAAGGTTTCGTTGTTCTACGGCCAATTATTTCAGTTTTGTTGGGGCTGGTGACCCCTCCCTTTGGGATGTGTACGGCTATTTAACCCATATACGATATGGGCACCTAGATATGAAAGGTATATCCCGAGTTTCATCGTTCTAGGTCAATATTTCAAGTTTGGGTCCCGGAGACCCCCTTTAGGCTGTGTACGGCTATTTACCCCATATATGATGTGAGTACATTATATGATGGGTATATACAAGTTTCATGTTCTACGCCAATATTTCAGTTTGTGGGGCTGGTGGACCCCTCTCTTTGGGAGTGTACGGCTATTTTAACCCATATACGTTCATGGTCACCTTTATATTTAATGCATATACCGAGTTTCATCGTTCTAGGTCAATATTTCAGGTTTCCGCGCGGCAGGTCCCCCGAATTTGGTCAAATCGTTCATTTTACCCCGGATACATCTTAGATACAACCTAAAAAGGGCTGTATATCAAGTTTCGTTTTTCTATGTCAATATTTCAGAATTTTGGGGTGAGTACCCCGTCTGGGGGCACCCACAGTCATTTTACACACGGGGTCATCTAAGACACATCCTCAGAAGGTTGTATACCGAGTTTCATCGTTCTAGGTCAATATTTCAGATTTGGGGGCCTGTCCCCGAATTTGGTCAAATCGGTCATTTTACCCCGTATACACCTAAGATACAGCTAAAAAGGTTGTATATCAAGTTTCAGCTTCTACATCAATTATTAATGTTTGGGTAGAATGCCCCTCTGGGGATCCTAGACACCTATGCAGGTCTTAGAACCATCATATCGAACCGACGAGCCTCCGATCCATTAAGGACACCACACATTGTTGTTTATACGACTTTTATTAACTCGGCACCCAGTGGCTCCAGCACCGGTGCCGGGACCAACTCTGTCTCCTTCTCACATAAGCAACTATTTCTAGAACTCAACTCTGAATCCTCACCAAATTTCAGCCTTAATTACGAACACTTTGATTTTTTAAGTGGTTGGTGGGGTCCCCCTTCGGGGCACTAAGTGTATATATATATTACATCCGGCTACGACCAGGGTACCTCCACATCTAACACCCCTCCAAATTTTAACCCGATACGGTAACTCTAACCTCTACTCCAACTTACTAGCACTACTACGACTACTACAACTAATAAAATAATAATAAAAAGAATTAATAATAATAATTAATATAATAATAATAAAATAATTATAATAATAATAAATTAATAATAATAATAATAATAATAATAATTATAATAATAATAATAACTTCAGAGCTGAGCCGGATTCGGAGCCGAGTCGGAAGCCGGATCGGAGCCGGAGCCGGAGCCGGATTCGAGTCGGCAGCTGAGCCTGAGTCGGAGTTCGGAGTCTGGAGCACAACACACCTTCGAATTAGTTATGATCTACTTCGTTGAAGTTCATAATTTTCTGTCAGATGTCAGATTAGATATATATATATTAAATATAATAATAATAATAATAATAATAATATAATAATAATAATAATAATAATAATAATAATAATAATAATAATCAAACTAATAATAATATATACTAACCCTTGAAAAAGCATTAACTTATCTCAAAACACGTTGCCTCCTTAATCAGCTTACGCTTGATAGGGACATCAGAGAACGTATCAAATGTGGTCTTTGAAGTGGCCCCAAATTTACTACTATATATATATATAACGGATTACCTAAGTCATTTATAAGTATATATATATAATTGTCTTATAGTAGTAGCAATATATATATATATAAAATATACTCATCAGTATATATATATACTATATATATTATACTATATATTTATATATCAGTTACGCTACTAAGTCAATACATATATCACCTCTTATATTAGATGTATCTATAATGAGATTTTCGCTTTATTTTTACGCGTATAATATTCTTTAACCAAATACATTATCGATCTTTAATATTTAACAAACTGCATATTGAAATCTATACATTTACTTTCTTTAAATTCTTAATAAATCTTTGCTTGCGAGATTAATACTCTCTCTTTCCTATCTATCAATGCGCATGAGACTTCGTTTATTTCGAGTTATATACATAATGGACTTAGGGTCACTTATTTATTTAAATACTTCAACATAATAAGTAGATGCCAAACTATCTTCGTTGAATTAATATATTGGAAAGAGAGAGAGAATAATCTTATTAAGAGAGTTGAGATGTTTAACTAAAAAAACAAGTTTGCCGTCAAAACTGAAAATTTTTACTCAATATATTTTTTTCAATACGATTTACATTTTAATTATATGCTTCGGACTCTGATATAGCATCTGTACATCGTTCCACGGGAAATTCGCGTTTTCAAAGGGACTTCGCGACTCGTGAGCAAAAAAATTTTTTTTTTTTTTTTTTTTTTTTTTTTTTTTTTGTTTTTTTTTTTCATATACACAATCCGTTTGACTGGTTATAAGTCACCAATCATGAATTGTTTTCCCGATTTTGCGAGTGGCTCTTACTGCTCTTAAAAAAACCAGCATTTAGATCAGGTGGTTCGCAACGCCCACGGGCTGGGGGGAAGCAATTCGAAATGAGTTATTAACATGAAGCTCATTAACAAGGGCAGCTGCCTCTTCTAGGAGGCCTCTAGTTAAAGTTGTAATTAGGGGGAAAAGTCTTTCAGAGCGAAATAGGTGAAGTAGACTAAATAGGATTCACTGTAATTGTGACTAAAAAAAAGGAAATTTTTATTGGATAGGACAAAACCATGAGGAACACCACCATTTAATAGATTTAAGAGATGAATGGTAGTTGTTTACAGTTGCTGCTATAGAATGACCGGAGAGGGGAATCAAGAGAATGGATTACCTATGAACAGAAAGTAATTTCAAAATCAAAGCTGTGATGGTGTGTGTGTGTGATGTGTGTGTGTGTGATGTGTTGTGGTGTGTGTATGTGCGTGTTTTTTTTTGTTGTGTGTGTGTCCAGACTTATGTCCAAACAGCTCTGAAATTCAATAATGTACTTGCATGCACTACATAAAAGATTGACCGAAAAAGCAGAAATTAGGCAAGAGCAACCCACGTATCAGAGAGAAGTTGAGAATGAATATCAAGAGTTCTTTACGAAAGCCACTGAATCAGGATAGATTAGTGCAGAACTGTAGTTATTGTGTAGATGTTCTTTTTCTTATTGAATAGATCCGAAACCTTTAGAAAGTAGAGGAGGAGGAGGAATATTCGGTATTACTTTTTTGAGATTATATTTATTATTTTATTATTATGTATGTGTCAGCTTGCGTCTAATTTTTTGTTGTCACATTTACTTATTTGTTAGTTATTATTCATTTCTTAATGTATTATTGCATCGATTATTATTATGATTATATTAAGATGACATAGAAGCATTTATTTCCATTTGGTTATTATATAAGGATTTTTATATATATATATTATCTATTATTATATTTTATATATATTTACTTATTATTTATTTATTTATTGCTTATATATTATATTGTTTATTAATATTATATTAGTTATATTTTTATATATATTAAGTTATATTTATTAGTATTATATATTCTCTTTGTTGTGTGAGTGTGTTAAGGTATAGTTATATATTATATGTATTGATATATATATATGGATAGTATGTATTGTTTATATATTTATGTTATAATATATATATATAGTTGATATTAAATATATTTATGTATATATATATATACTATATATATATATATGGATGTATTATATTATATATATAGTTAAATTATTATTATATATATAAACTATCATTATGAGTGGATCGTTGTATTCATCAGTCTTATTCATCGGATCATCATCATCATTCGATCATACATCCATACCTTGCCTACTTCCTACAATGAGTCTGTTTTGTGTTTGGTTTGGTTAAAGTCGTGGCGTTGGTGTATGGGTCGTCGGTGGTGGCGCTGACATGCACCGGAAACAGGAAAATGAGGATGAGGTGGATAGAAGAAGGATAGATCCACAAGAACGAAAAGAAGAGCCGGAGATGCCACGACGTTTTTATAGTCGACTGTGTAAATTGGGTTGATACCTTTTTTAGTTGAGAACTCACGCAGGTCAAAAAATCCAACACCTAGAGGTTCAGCGGTGAGATCGTGCTCGTACGAACCCTCACTATAGCATCTTCGTTCAATGTATGGCTGGTTTCATCCGTCTTGCCACGAGAGTTGGACGTACAACCTTATACCCGAATGAACAAAATCCAGCCGATATCACTGCCTATATTATTGCACCTTTTTGTTTCTCTCGCTCTGCGCAATACTCACATTTCTGTGTCTCTCCTATCTGTGAGCCATTCATTTTATCTTTGACTCAATCCACTTTTTTTCTTCTTGATATCTCCCGTAGGCCTGGTTTGAATATTTTGAACCACACTACTAACCACTATACATCCGCTTAACGCCTTAACCACAGGCCGACTATCATCCATCCTTTCCACATGACCAAACCATCTCAACCTACTTTGATTTATTCTCTCATTCATTTTCGCCTTTCTTCACACCACACAAGCTTCTCTAACACCTGTCATTCCTCACATATTTATTCAATTCTCCTCCACCACCCTAATCACGTTTCCCATCTTTTTTATTTTATATTATATTATAATATTATATATATATTGTTTTTTATATAATATTTATATAGTATATTATATTTATTGCTATAATATATAGTATCATTTTATTATTCTAATTATTATATAATATATTACTTTATCAATTATATATACTATCTATTTTATTATCTATTATATATATTTATTTAATTTATATTATTATATTATATATTTATATATATATATAATTATATATATATTGTATATTATTATTATTTTTATTATTAATTATTGATTTATTATATTTAATTTATAGTTAGTTTTTTTATAGTTATGTATATAGTTATATTTTTTATTATTCATACTATTATATGTGTTATATATTAATATATTTTTATATTTATATAAATATTATATTTATATATTATATATTTATTATTACTAAATATATATTATTATAGTTACTTTATTTATTATTATCTGTTATTTATTAGTATTATATAGATCTATATATATATGATACAGGCTGTACCAGAAAATTTTTTACTTTATATGGTAAGAATATTATATACTATAATATATATATATACTATATATATATATTATATATGATATTATATATAATATATTATATATATATATATATTAATATATATATACTATATATATAATACTATATAATTATAACTAATATATATATATAGTATATATATATATATATATATATATATAAGTATAAACATATATATATATATATATATATATATAATTAGATATATATTTATATATATATATACTTATAATATATATATCATATATATATATTAAATATATATAATATATAAATAATATTATATATATATAGTAATATATTATCAGCTATATCTTTGATCTAATCAGTGGCCTAAAACTATCAGCAGTGTGCTTTTGTCCTAGGCTTAACCCGAGCTAGGGCCAACATATAGAAACGACTTCGCCTTTCTAACGGAGATGATTTTCAACGAGTCTTTCTACTAAATTTCGTAATAAAATTAAGAATAAAAGTCTCTTTTTCTTGGCAAAAAGTTTCTCAATAATGAAAAGAATATATCAATACGACATCCAATAAACATATTATAAAAGATTCATCCCACGTGTAACAATTTTAAAACAAAAAGTGTAGAATCATCGCCATTGATTAATGCTATTTTTTCAATCATTCATAAAAGGCGACAGCTCGCACTTGTTTCCGAAATAGCGAGAGAACATATGCTTTTAAGACCACTACTACACTATTACACTTATTACCACATTCGGGAATTTAATTTTTTTTTTACAAGTTACTTTTTTTTTTTTAGTTTTTCCTTTTTTTCATTTATTTTAGTTTTTTACCCTAGCAAGTAAACTACTACATAAAACTCCCCCTCCCCCCATTTTAATGGAGATATAGATATTTTTAAAATAAACGATATTTTTTTCATTTCTTCAAGCACCATCCAAAAATTAATTAAGTATTAAATTGCTAATACCTGAATTTTACTCAATTTAAATGCCTAGCAAATACTCATTACAAAATAATTAATAATTTCTATAACAAACAATATTAATAAATAAGTTAAAAGTGAAAAAGAAACTCCTAAAATACTTATAAATCAAAACAAAATAATGGCTAATATAATAATAAATAAAATAATAAAAGAATAATGAAAGGAAAAACAATAACAGTTACCCATCGAATCAATTTTAAATTAAAGAAAACTTGAACAACAAAGAAGTCATTATTCTTAGTGTGTAACTATTTCTGTTAAGACAATTATATTTATATATATTAAGTACAATATACAGTATATAAGTCGATAGTATATAATATTATATATATATAATAATATATATATATACGATATATATATATATATATGTATATATATAGTATACTATTTATTAACAAACTAAAATAATAATATAATAATTAAAAATAAAATAATAAAAAGAATTAATGAAAAAAGAAAAACGGAATAAAATGTTACCATTCGAATCAATTTTAAATTAAGAATAAACTTAAATTAAAATTACAGGCAGTCCTGGAATATTTCTGTTTTAAGACAATTATATATTATATATATGTATATATTAGTATATAACTATATGTTTATATATATATATATTATATAATATATTACATATATATATATATTTATAAGTAGCGAGAGAGAGAAGAGAGAACGAGAGCGAGAGAGAGAGCAAGAGAGATAGAGATAGAGAGAGAGAGAGAAATCGAGAGAGAGAGAGAGATGAGCCGAGGAAATTAGAAATGACGCCTGATAAATAAAATATATATATAATATATAATATATCATAGTTAATTAATATTTTATATATACTTATAATATATATTAATAATTATGATATAATAATTAACTATATAATATACTATATAAACAATATACTAATTATTACTATACATACTATATAATGAGATATAGTTATTATATAATCATATATATACTATTAGTATCTTATATATATATATATAAGCCTTTATATATATATATATATAAGGCTAAGAGAAGAAAAGTTGACTTCAAGCCATCAAGTAACTCGCGATTGGCATCGAAGATGAGTATTCGACCGTAAAATCTTTGCTAAAGCCAAAATAATTTACCGTAAATCAATTGCGAAACTAAACTAATAATAAAAAAATAGATTCTGTAGTAAGTAAGTACAAGGGAATAGCCTCGAAGAAAAAGAAGAAGAAGAAGAAGAAGAAGAAGAAGAAGAAGAAGAAGAAGAAGAAGAAGAAGAAGAAGAAGAAGAAGAAGAAGAAGAAGAGAAGAAGAAGAAGTATTTGCTATTTTTGAGTAAATTTCCTAATTATTGTGTTGGATGTGTTCACTGTGTAAGAACAGATCTACTTATGTATATTTTAACTATTTTTAACAGCATAGTTGCTTCAATTTTTAGCGTTAGTATACTATTTTACTTATTTAATGCGACATATGAGTTTGCTCATTTAGAGCAGATGTTTCTAAGCAGCAAACATCATAGTGCTAAGAGTTTTTGAAATTTTGTTTCTGGATTTTTACTTCTAATTAGTGAGATTGATGAGATCACCGTCTTAGAACGAATATGTTCTAAGCGGCGAAAGTGAAAGCTGATATAAGTTCGGCGCCCGAATTATTTTATAGATGTATTTTTAGCATATACTATATGATTCCACTAGTTCTAGTTTGATTTTACTATATTTAGTTCACTAGTACTAGTATTTTGACAAAGTAATAATCGAGTTAAATTTTACTTGTTCTAGTTTGTTTTTACTATATCTAAGCTCACTAATTCCAGTGTTTTAATAAAGTAAAAATCGCTTAAATTATTTAGTTCTAGTTTGATTTTACCATATCTAGTTAGTTAATTCTTGTATTTTAATAAAGTAAAAATTGAGTTGAAGAAAAAGAAGAAGAAGAAGAAGAAGAAGAAGAAGAAGAAGAAGAAGAAGAAGAAGAAGAAGAAGAAGAAGAAGAAGAAGAAGAAGATTGTTTCTTCTATTAAAGAAAATATGCGATGAGAGAGTTTAGAAAAGCAGCATCCGTTGTAATAGCGATAAAATAAGGGGCGTGACCTAGCCAGGTCCGATCTCGAAAGACAACTATCAAAGTTCGGACTTCATAATATAAACTTCGTGATTATGAGTTTGCAAAGTGAACAATCATGTAAGCTGAAATGAAATAAAAGAAATATAATGAAAAAAGCCATAAAAAAATCTCAATTTTAGATATATTTTTTTCTTTCAAAGAGTTTATCAAAATTCTAAAGATTTGAAGTTGCTTTATTGATCGTCATTCGTACCTAGTTCTTTAGTTTGAGATCGTTTTTCTTTTTTTATTATTACAGTAAATGCACTTAGCGTGTTAAAAAACTGACAATCACTGAAGCAATCACATGCAATACAAATGAGGTAAAAAGCGACGTTTTTAGCTTTAATGTCTGCAAAGTCATTTATAAATTGTGAGGTATACAATGGCTCGACAAATTCACGTTCGATTGATAAGGACGATAAATTATTCAGCGTTCTTACGTCATACTCGATCATAATTAATTTTTTATTACCTTTAACTTTGAAAAACTACATTTGCCTGGGGCTACTGTAATTGTCATGATTATTAAAATTCTTTAGGCAATAGAAAGTTTTGGAAGCATATATATGTTGTAAATTTTTTCTGTAAAATAAATTACAAAAAAATCTTTGATTCATTCCATAAATCATCAGAATCGATAAGCAAAACGGAAAGATCGGTAAAAATATTATTTAAATCATTACAGATATTTTTTTAGATGATTTTTATTCGTTGATTTAATTTTCCAGAATTGTTGAGAAATAATACTGTTCCGCATTGTTTTTGATTTAATCAAAATTATTCATTTAATCTTCAATCATTAAAAAATTAGATTGGAAATTTTCTTCTCAATTGATGCTGGAATCTTTTAACTTATACAATTTGTTTCTGAACATTTCGTCAATAAACACTTGTTATGGGAAGAAAGGGAAATACTTCAAAAAAAAATTTCAAGATCTGCCAGTTCTATAGCGTTACACTGCGCTGATTCGAAAATAATTTCTTGTAAAATTTTAGAAAATATGTTATTTCTTCTGGAGTCAAGACATTTTCAAGCAACATCAAATTGCTTGTCTTCTCTCTGCAGAAATTTGCTAACGAAATTAATTATACCAAAAGATAATACCAGTTGACTAAGGTCACAAAAAATCTACAAAAAAAAATTTGATTTCTTTCCTTAGTATTTTATCATCATTAAAGGATTCTGATACTTTGATCAATGAATGCATCATATGCATCCAATTTGATAAAGAACAGCATTAATGCTATCAACACGGCATTCCCATTGGATCTCAAAAACTGGTATAACGTTCAAGTCTCTCACATGTTTCCTTAAAATCTCCAAACTTTGTGTTTAAACAAACCGAATCGTGTCATTGCTGCCACGAAATTAGCTGTATCCCCCAAGCACTAAATCCAAACTATGTCATCCACAAAAACCAAAACATGCTTTGGGGTTTAAATCCAATATGTTTTTATATACTCCCATATTACAACTACTCATATTTTTACCATTCTCGTGTTAATGGCCACGACAATTTTCAATTTGCAAACTTTATTATTCAAGTTTTTCAAACAAATATAAATCGAATTTTCACTAGCAATGCTTCGAATTGGCAAACATCCCATAAAATGCCCCAACATTTGTGGCAGTGCCTTGAGACATAAACAATACGAAAAATCATTGACGTTTGCACTTGATGGCATACACAAGGAGAACAACAAAAGATAATAGAAAAACATTTTTTATATCCTTATAGTATTAAAAATGTTATCCATCACTTATTTTCCATAAGTTGAATTTCATTTTAACACTTCTTCCCTTAAATATTGATAAGGATTTCTCGCTTTTTATGACAATGAATTTTTTTTTGGAATGCACGAGTGAACAGGCCTAAAAATCAACCCTTCTGTCAATACTTAAAATAAATTACAATTACATGAGAAAGTAGTTCATCTGAGACAGAAGTTGATCTTAAAATTCATGAAAAAAAAAGAAAAAAAAAAAAAAAAAAAAAAAAAAAAAAAAATAAAAGAAAAAAAAAGAAAAAAAAGAGAAAAATATGACATTTAGAACTACTTCCTCAATATAATAAATTTGAAATAAGATTATATCATATATATTATATATATAATATTATATTATATATATATTATATTAGTATAATTTATATTATATATTTTTAATATATTATTATATTTATTATATTATTATAATTTATATTTATATATTATATTATATATATATATATATGTTTTATTAATATATTTATATTTATATATACTTATATATTATATATTATTATAATATATATTTATTTATCCTATTATTATAGTTATATGGTTATTATTAATATTAGTAGTAATTTTATTGGTATTATTTATATTTATAAGTTTTTAGTATGTATAAATAAGATAGTTATTTATGTGAGTATTATGTTTTATTATTTTTATTATATAATGATTGGTAATAAACATTAGTATGGCGTATAAATTGCTTTTAGATTTTAGTGGAGGAAAATAGCTATGGTATAATATATGAAGATATAGGTAGTATATATGAGTATATATAGTATAGGTATAGTAGTGTAGTTAGTTATAATCATGGTTTTTATAGTATGGGTTGCGTATATAGTTGTATGTGTATTGATAGTTGTATATATATATTATATATATGGCGGATGCCCTTTATTAAGTGGGAAAGGAGGGTTTTTTGAAGGGGGGGGAGGGGGATTTGAAAAAATAAAGAAAAGGGGGTGGGGTGGGGTGTGTTTGGCAGGCGTGTGAAAAAGGGATGGCGGTTGAAAGATAAAATGTAGTAAATTAAAGTAGAATGAGGCGGTGTGTGTGAGGGGGGGGGTTATAACAAATGGAACTAGTAGTGACTATGGTCTGGGAAAAAGAGGTATAGATCTATGTATACAAGGTTCAGATGGACAATCTTAGGCGTGTTAGGTGTGAGAAGAGAATTGATAAAAATGAGGAATGAACGTCATTAGGGAAATGTGTGGTGTGAGAAAGGAGTAAATGAGAGAATAACGAAAGTGCATTGAAAGATAGTTTGGTCATATGAAAGGATGGATGATAGTTGTTGTTTAAGCGGTTGCTAATATAGTGGTTGAGAGTTGGCTTGAGGTCGACCGGGTGTGGAGACCGAAGAAAAGAAAGTGAGATTGATGTGTGGGTCAGTAAAGGAACCGCCTAAAGGAAGGGATGTGGAGGCTGGCAGAGGCGGTGAGAAGAATAGGTGGCATAATTGAGTGAATGGGAGCTGTGGGGTATTGGTGAAGGGGTGATGGATTGAGTGGGCCTGTTGTCCCATGCGTTGGTTAGAACAACTTATGCGTATGTTGACTAGAGTGCGCACCAGTTGTGAAGGGGTTCTGAGTCGATTAAGTCCCGTGGAACCGCTAGGTGGGATTTTTCTGACTTGCGGACAGTTATTTCTCAACTAAGGGGTGGTATAAAGGGCGGACTTGGTAAAGGGGGTGGATGTTTCTTTTCAACTTACGTCATAAATCTTCCTACTAGCTTTTACTTGCTTCACGGTAATGCGAGGGTTAGTAGCATTAGGAATGTTAGTAATATTAGAGGAAGGAGGTGGATAATTGTCGATGTTATAAGTTGGATTGTGGATGATAATGATGATGTTATGATGATGTATGATTATAATATATAATATATATATATATATATATATAGTATAGGTGTATATATATGAGGTATATATATATATTATATATATATATTATATATATATATATATATTTATATATTATATATATTATTTATATATTTATATATATTTTTCTTTGTATTCATTTTTCTCTTAATATATTTTTTTATTCATCTTTTCCTTTCTTTTTTCCATCTTGTTTCCAACCATTTTTCTTGTGATTCTTTTTTATTTTTCTTTTTTTGATTTATATCTATGGATTATGTTTTTTATTTTTCTTATTTTCTTTGTTCTTTTATTTTGTCTTCTTATATTTCTTAGTTTTTTATTTTTTTGTGTTGTTGCAATTTTTTTGTTTTTAATATTTTTATTGATGTCATTTTTTAATTGTTATTTTTTTTGGTTTATCAAATTTATTAGAATTTTAATTAGTGACTTCATTATTTTTTTATTATTTCTAAGAATCTCTCTCTCTCTCTCTCTCTCTCTCTCTCTCTCTGAAGTATCCCTAGAACGACCCTGTCCTTATCTTCAACTGTTGCTGCCAGTCTCCCTGAACCGGCGGACAACCAACACACTGTCGATTGGTTGACAACCAATCGCTAAGCCACTTGACTCTGAGAGAGGCCTATTTGCAATAGCATGATCGCAAGTTCTTCTTCTCTTGGTATGTGTCTATCCGTGTTTCAAGCACTCTAGGATAAAATAAAGATACTTATACTGCAATTTATACTCGTTTGACTACGTAATTCTTTGGAGCTCGATATGCGCTCGGAAGAGTATGATTTGTACTGCAGTTTGGGTGGTATTTACTCGGACTGAGCATGGTGTGTACTGGATATTGGTTAAGTTTGTTGATTGTTCTATTGTTTAAACCTAATTATGTTCCTTTAAAAGCAAAATACGAACTTAGACCCAAATCGTATGCAGGAAAAATAGTCTACAATTTTAAAAAAAAATTGTCGACCAATTTTCATATCAGTTTGAATGTTTCGACGATTTGGACGCATATGAAATTTTTTAAATGTGTCGACCATTTGGCCAACGTTCGTTTTATTGGGCTCTTTAGAGGATCTCTAACGAACCCAACAAAACTTAACCTAACCTTAGCTAGCTCTAATGCTAGGAACTACTGTTAACACCTCCAACGGCCTGTACCATGATTTTTATATCACTTTAATTAATTTAACTTGTTTTCACGATGATGTACTATCTTCAGCGCCAACTTGGCTTGGCGTGATTTCCATCTACTTCCACTTGAGTATAATATTATAATATATATTATATATTAGACACCTTATAAATATATCAGTATAGTGTACTAGTCACCTATATATCTCATATATCTATATATATATCATCAGAATAGCGCAAACCAAAATGAATTGAAATAAATTAAATGTAGCGTCTATATTTTGTTCTACCGAGTTTCGAGGTAACGATGATTTTTTATATGGGCGAGTTGAAGAAAATTTAGACTTTTGTTTAAAAATTATTGGTCGAGGATTTGGAACAAATGAATTTAGCTTTCTTTTTCTTTTTTTTTTTAATTGATTAAATTTCCTTCTAATGGAGATACTTTCACTTTCTTCATTCATTTGGGATATTTCCAAAATAATTTATTCAGTTACAAAGAAAATGTTACTATATTGCACAAAAATGATTACAATACTATTATTATTAATTTCATTGAAAAAAATAATAGGATAATAAAAATAATAATAATAATAATAAATAATAATAATAATAATAATAATAATAATAATAATAATAATATAAGAATAATAATAATAATATAAAATAATAATAATAGTAATTAATATGAATAAAAGTTGTGAATATATATATATAATATATTATATATATATATATAATCATATAATTATTATAATAATATATAACAATAATATATACTAATATTATATAATATATATATATTATACTATATACTATATATATATATATATCATCCTTAAAGCCTCTATACCATTTACCTCAAAACTACTAAATTCCTATCTCCTATCGATTAAACATAAAAGCAATACTCAAATATAAACTTCTCAAACGAATTATTCAGTGTGAATAACAATTTTAAATCTTTCCGACCAAATTTTCAATTCTTCTTGCCCCATATCTTTTTTCTAATATAAATATATTTTCTTAATTAAAAAATTTTTGCATTTGATTTTCCTCTCTTTGAAGAGGGTTTTTCTTTTACGTTTCATTATTATTCAAATTTGAATATGAAAAAAAGTAAAGTGCATTTCGTTATATTTGTCTGGGATGAATGACGTAACGTACCATGTTGTCGTGTAACTATATTTTTGAAGATGGCCTTCCAAATCACAGAACAAGTTGAGATTGTATTTTTACCAATCACTATATGTGTTGAGTCTGTGAAATAGTCTAGATCATGTCACAGTTTATACTTACACCCTTCTGAATTATATATATATACTATACTATATATATAAGATCTCATATATACTCTATATAGTTATATCTATATTACGTACTATATCAACTACTATCATATAGATATATATTATATATATATATATATATATATTATATAATATATAACATATATATAATTATATTATAGATATATTATATATTATATATATATATAATATATTATATATAATATTATATATATATGTATTATAATATATTATATATATAACTATATATAGTTTATATCATATTATAATATAATATATATATTATATATGTTTGACATCTTTGCTATTTGACTATATGTATTAGGGACTGTGTATGTTATCTTTGATGCTGTATGCCTGTTGCACATTTTTAGTAATATAAAATATATATATTATATTAATAAATATATAATTATATATATATATATAGTATATATATATATATAATATATATACTATATATTATATATAATATATATATAAATATATATATATATATATATATTATAATATATAGTATATATAATTATAATATATATACTATAGATATACATACATTTAAAGTAAAGAACATTTTACTGGCCAGGCTAGAATCACAACATCTCGCTCACCACACACCTCTCGCCATATCGATTGCCGGAATAGGACCAAACATACCGGTGCCTTTATAGCGCCACCCTCCCTCCCACCTACCAAAAAAGTTGGATCTCAAAAACAGTTATAAGCAGCCGAGTCCTTCTTTCAAGCGACATCACCAGGCCTCGCCTCCAGCCTTGTCCGTTATACCCTCCCGCTCGTCTCTATCATCGTAACATGCAGTCTCTCACAACTATGTGTCATATTTATTCGCAATTATATAAGATGTAAAGCTAGAAGAGAAGACATTATGGAAGGGTAAGAGTGTGATTAACTGCTCCTTTCTCTCTTTATTGTAGCGTGTGTACAGATAATGCGTATTCAATATACAAATTTAACTACTACCTATACTCTATATTATAGTACCTGATACTAGTTAATATATATATACTTATACTATATATCATACTATCATCTAGTACCTACCATATACTACCATATTATACTAACGCCTACTATAATTACCTTCAGCTATTACGTATTAAAGTAACATGTCCATAGGTATAATTTAACGCTATATAAATATTATACTATATTATCTGATCATTTATACGCCTAATCATATAAGCCTGTTTAGTGTGTGTCAATCTCGCCATACTATACGTACCATACACGCTAAGCTATTAGCCTATACCTATATATAGTAATAATATATATACTATATATACCATATAATATACCATATATTATATATATATATATTACCATTTATTAGCAATTTTTACTATTATTAATACTATATCATAAGTGTAGCTCAGCTAATCATAATATATATAATCATATATATCCTACTATAATACTACTAGGTGTATATACTTCTATTACTAACCCCATGTATTAACCCTTACTAATTATACTAAATATATATATAAATAAATATATTAAGGGTGGGTTAATAACGCGTCAATCTGAGGAAACTATTAAACAATGTTCATGAAAATATCTTCAGCAGGAAAGGGGGGAGGAGAGATTGACTCTGGAACATCCACCCTAAGTCTATGTATAAGTGTGTTCATTTATAATTTTGGCGTTTCTTTATTCATGTTGTAAAATAAGTGAGAATGAATTCGAACATTTAAATTAAATTATTTAAAGAGCTGAATTCGTTTCCATTATTACATTAATTTCAATTTGTCATTTATAATTTATAAAAATGATTTAAATGTAATCGTTATCGTTAATTTATCTACTATCACCTAATACAAGATAATTGAAAATCGATGTTCGTTTACATTTCCATATCTGACCCAATTTAAGGGGTTAATAATAACATTTACATTATTTTTAATTCTAATTTTTCGTCTCCTTTGGTCCTCTGATGAGAAATGATCAGAGTCCCACATAAAACCCACCGAAGACTGGAAGTAGGTAATAAAATTACACATAATAACCCGATTCTTATGTTGGATAATAATATGCATGTACATTTTGTTTATCTATATTTTTAACTTCATTGTAATAAATTTATTTTTAATTTATAAATTAATATTTTAAATCTATTAAGAAAATATCAGGTTTCATGGTTCGAACTTTTGCAATAAAATCAGTAGTTTATAAACTCCAAATAATATTTCGATAAATTGATATTGGATCATTGAAACAACCGAACAATTTGTGACGTTATTTGAAAAAGCTTTTGAAATAGTTTTTCTTGAAAGAATATTTTTTGAAATATCTTTCCAGTTCCACTCACACATTTTTATTCCATTACATAAAACATCTGAACTTACTAATCATAACTTAAACATTACTGAACATAACGGTAACAAAAAATTATTTCAGGTTTCTAAATAAATATAGCATGGCTTCGGAGCCGGAGTCGGAGCAGTAATTTACTTGGTGTTGCCGGAGCCGTGTCGCAGTCAGAGCATAGATTTTTTTTTTTTTTTTTTTTTTTTGGTGTGTGTGTGGACCCAAATTTGGGTGTAAATGTGTGGGGGAGGTAGAAATGGAGTCGAAACCGATATAATTTTAAGATAGTGGAGTCCGAGTTGGAACCGACTGGAGCAGTGCAGTTTAAAAATTAGATGCTCACCAGATGGACCTGGCAAAAATGTGTATCACCCTACGCCCAGCTCACACCACATATACTAGTTCTTTAAAAACCTCTCTGTCTTGTGAACACCTTTTAAAATAATTTTGACATAGCAATACCACAAATTTTTAACCGACCATTAACATTGCTCCTTTAACTCAATCATCCCTATCATATAATCTGGCTTACCTGACAATACTAGAATATAAGTATACTATATACTAAATATACTGTGTATATACTGAGATAACCCGCTAATATATACCTATATATCATTACTATATATATAATTATTACTTATAATCTATATCATATATATAGTATATATATATATAATATTAATTAACTTCATATATTTACAATAAACTTATATAATTATCAAAGCAAAAACATGTTAATCGATAGCAGAGCCTAAGTATAAACTAACGTATATGTTTTTCTTGAAACTTTTGATCAATAAACATGACTGATCGGAAAGAGCAGGAAGTGTAATTGATACTGGATTCAAATTAACGAAAGAAGATGAAAATTTAGTAAATTGTTTTCCTATTTCATTTCAATTCGATATACTTGTGAAGGAACACTCTCCCAAACACTTATATCGCTTGCCTGACTTAAATATTACAAAATTTACATATATCTCATTTTCATTAATTATTAACTTTTATTATTATCATTAATTATTCTTATATATTTTATATTATTCAATTATTATATTATTGATATATTATATTTATTATCTTCATTACTTATCATTATTCTTATTAGTATATTTCTTAATAATCCTATAAGTACACACTAATTACATACTAATTTATAATTATAATTAATTATTTATATTTAATATCATTATTATTATCTTTATTTATTTTTTATTATCATTACTCTTATTATTTATTGATTATTATATCATTCATTATTATTATTTATATTATTATCTTCATTTTTTATGTGCTCATTATCTATTATTATCTATTATTATTTTATTATATTATTATTTTATTATTTATTATTATTGATTATTATTATTTCATTTATATTATCTATTCTTCATTATTATATTCTTATTAATTATTATTATTATTATTATTATTTTTTATATATGTATTATTATTTATTATATTATATTTTATTATTATTTTATTATATTATATATTATTATTTTATTATATATTATTAGTGATTGTAGTAGTTATAGTAGCTAATAGTAGTAGTGTATATATCAATTAGTAGTAGTAGTTATAGTAGTAGTGGTAGTAATGGACAATAGTATATAGTAGTATATAGTAAACAACCCATACATAATTATCAATAAATAATAATAATAATAATATTATTTAAAATATAATAATAATAATAATAATAATAATAATAATAATAATAATAATAAAAATAATCAATAATGAATAATAATAAAACTAATAATAATTAATGAATAATGCAGACTTTTGTTCATATATTACGTGTAAGAATGCATGTGATACGGTCAAACTTGGGATAGAAAAATGTCAACAAAGAGAAAATGTTTTATATGCAATAAAAAACGAAACTCCAATCCTTCCTCAAAGGAGGAAAATTGCAATTATATATAGATATATACTATATATATACATCATATATATATACTTATATATATATATAATATATATCATATTTATATATATATATATATAATTATAGTATAGTATAAGTATATATATATATATATATAAAATTGCATCTTCTTGTTATTTTGAACTGCGCTGCGTTTTCCAAACCATAGTATATATATATAGTATAATCTATATATATATAATATATATTATAATATATTATTATATATATTATATATATATACTATATATATATATATATATTAATAATATATATATATATATTATTATATATAATGCCACGTAAATGAATATGTAGGTTGACATATGCACGAACAAACATCTCTTTATCTAAAGTTCTGTTTGTCTCCTTCATCCAAAGGTCACTAATAGATTGATGAGATCATCGTCGACTCATTAACCT
>JABUQX010102124.1:0-2500 GCA_015478945.1 Trachelipus rathkii | reverse complement strand
GGACCATTACATATATTTATTTATTTACGATATATATTATATATATATAAATACATATATATATTATATATTATATATATACATATACTCTAATATATAATTTAAACTGTTTTTTAATATTTTTAAATATTAATTTATATTTTTATTATAAAATATTTTAAGTAATTATATATATATATATATATATATTCCGTGCTATGTATATGCACCTTGAATGAAAATCTTGAACAAAGTTACAAGGGAAGAATTCTCGATATATTAAAGTGGAAACATTGTTGAGAAAAATCATAAATGCTTTTTTTGAGGCTTCGCTTTAATAAAAAAGTTAAAATTTAATTTTTCTCATCTATACTATATCCTGTTCTCTCTCTCTCTACTCTCTCTCTCTCTCTCTCCTATATATACTATATATATATAATATAATATATATATTATAATATATATATACTATTATATAAAAAAAATAATATAATAATATATATAGTATATACTTATATATATGTATATAGTTATATAACTATATATAATAAGATATATAAAGAGAAGAGGGACAATGTAAATAATAAGAAAACGTTTTTATCTATTTATTAAAAAAAAAATATTTTTTTTCTCAAAATAATGTGTGCAAAAATGAGCGTTTTTTTTAAACAAAATGTTTTATTTGACTAGTTTACATTGATATTTTATTATTAAGGTCTGCTTTCATTACTAGTATTTCTGAGGATAGTTTTTTCCTCATGATCTATACGTATAAATAACTGTGTTTAAATGTATAGTTTACACGATCCTTTTATAATTATCATTAGATTATTATTGTCATATCCGCAGCTAGGCGAAAAAAATTTCGCAAACGTTGTTGTTTCTAAACATTAAAATTGCTAATGTTAAAATTTATAATAGATTTGGATAATCTTTTATAAAAAAAAAAAAAATTCAAGGACAACATAGGCAGTAATTTCTTTACCTTCCCAATATATGTTCCTTCTTTATCTTACATACTTACTGTTAAATTGCAACTTATTATGCAATACATCAAACAATCAAAAATATAAGAACCGCAGGGGGGACGAAGGACAGGCTGGGACACCTGGTGATATCGCCTTAATGGAGCTCGGCTGCTTTAAAACTGTTCTTGAACCAACTTCTTTGCGGCTTGGAGATATGGTCAGTGGTAAGCACCGCGGTATTATTTTCCTCATTCCAACACCGGCTGCGTTCAATCTCGAAGCAATAATTCTTTACCTTCCCATTTATGTTCTTTAATATATATATATTTAATGGAATATATATATAATATATATATATATATATATATATATTATATATATATATAGATATATATATATAATATATATATATATATATATATTATTATATATATATATATATATAAATATATATATACTATATCAGATATAAGCCAGACATAAACTACATTTATACGAAAGCGAAAACTTTCTTAAGACATTTAGTAAATAAATTATCTCTGGAATAATGAAAAGAATATAAAATTTAAAATGTGATGACCAGTTAAGCTGTTAAAAAATTAAGAAGATAAAAACGATACAAAAAAAAAAAAAAACTTTTTTTAACAAAAATGTAAAAAACGATTTTCTCTCTCTCTTCCCAATATATATATATATACTATATAATGATATATAATATATAATATATATATAGTACCTATATATATATATATAATATATATATCTATATATAATATTACATATATTAGATATATATATATAAATATTATATATATAATAAATATTTTTTAAACCAATTTAAATTCAATATAGAACAGCTTAGGAAAAAAAACTAATTTTAAATTAAGTTTACGTTTCGAGACTTTATATCCTTGTCTCCTCATCAGGACTATAAAAGTAGAAATCAGCAAATATAAAAATATGAAAATACAAATAAAAAATGAAATATAAATTCAAGCAAAAGACAGAGTGCGTCACATTCTTAATCCTTTTATCAAGTATCCAAAAATATTAATTATTAAAGTAACTCCTTATATCTGATATAAATTCCTTGTGATGCGATCAAATTGAACAAATCTTCAAATGTTTAAAATTCTACTTTTGTCAGACATTAACAAGGGACTCCAATCAATTGCATTCAGTTTTCTATCTTTGAACCGAAAACAAAAAATCTAACCCCATTCCAATTTAATAACATGATCTTCTTTGATAATGTTTAAAATACAGCACTACTTCATTGCTTCTCCTGACTTCACCCATATCGGTTTTCAATTTCTCGTTTATTGGTCTTTAAAGTTACTTCCAAGAATAATAATTTATTAGCACAGGTAGCAACAATGTTGAAACACCTCCCATGCTTCACGTTTTTTTTATTAGTTAATTTTAAGATCTTTGAAGTGTAAGCTGTGAGGATCTGAATAAATTTTTTGATGATTTGGTCAAATTGAAAGGATGTGAGAAATGTTAATATTTAATTTTTTTTTTTGGGGCCCATTAAAAAAACATCTTCGCTC
>JABUQX010102122.1:0-16273 GCA_015478945.1 Trachelipus rathkii | reverse complement strand
CAACATAACTCAAACATAAATACAACCAGCATTATATTATTATTGTTATTATATATATTATATTATTACATATTATTATTATTATTATTATTATTATATTATATTATTATTATATTATTATTATTATTATTATTATTATATATTATATTGTATATATATTATTATATATATACATATATATATTATATATATATTATTATTACATATTATTATATATTATTATTATTATTATATACACATATACATATTATTATATATATATATTATTATATTATTATTATTATTATTATTACATATATATATATATATATATATATATTATTATTATTATTATTATACATATTATTATAATCATAAACATAACATACTTGGTATATATTATTATACATATTATATATATATATATACATATATTACATATTATTATTATATATATATAGTATATATATATATATATATATATATATATATATATATGTATATTTGGTAGCCTCCAATCCCCTCCTCAGACAATGTGGCGTTCCGGGAATATTTTAGCACCACAGCAAGCCGAGCCCAAAGATCCTATATGAGAGTATAGATGTTACGTCTGATGTCCTCAAGTTCGAACTGCTTAGTAAGAGATGACTTGTTTCATCATCTTTCAGGCAGGGACATCTTTAACAGTGAGGTGAGGTAGAGTTAGGAAATCTTTCTTTATGTTCCTGAAATGATGGATGGTGCCCAAGGCGTAGAAATGAGCAGCATCACTCTAGTTTGACATTCCAAGGTTTGCTTTGTGGGGGATGTTTTGGTTGGAAAGAGATCTCATTTTGTGCTAATTGAGTGTGGTTGTGTTTAATTTATATATATATATATATATATATATATATATATATATATATATATATATATATATATATATATATATATATATATATATATATATATATATATATATATATATATATATATATATATATATATATATATATATATATATATATATATATATATATATATATATATATATATACATATATATATATATAAATTTCTTTTGTTACACTTCTCAATAAAACAACGTTTTAAATCCTTTGTGTTTATATAAAAAAAATTCTGCAAGAAGAATTGGAAAACGCCATTGAAATGCATATTAAAAAAAAAACAAACACAAAATCCGATATTAAAAACAACATAGCCTATGGCAGCTGAAAATATCTTTAATCCCCTAAAATGATATTAAATTTTATCTTGATTTTAATAATAAATTTTCCCAGTTGATTTTCTTTAAAAATTCCGACTCAGTTTTAATAAAAATTGTGAAGTGTCTTTTAGACTTTAAAGATTATTATTTGCCTTAAGCTAAAATGGATACATGTGAATAAAAATATTTTATAAATTAATTTAAGTTTGTGTGATATTAAACATTTTTAATTATTAATTGTATCAATATCTTGCCTTAATTGATTTCCTAGCAAATAAAATACCTTTTTTTTTTTTAATTTATTTTCATTTTTAAAGTTCATATCTCACGGTCAATGCCCAATTTAAGGAGACCTCTCGAGGCAATTCATAAGACTCAGAATAGGGATAGAACAATGGACTTATTCCTTGAGACTGGTTCGCCCTACCATTGAGCCACGGTAAATGGATGCCCAAGACCTTTTATACACTCATATTTGTACGTATAATTATATTATCACATATACGCGTTATGAATATGTGTAGAAATTCTCCTCTTTAACTGCAGTGACTACATCTTCACCCATTAAAATATTCCATTATGTTTTCAGTCTCCGATCAACGCATTTTACCCAAAGAAGAATAAAAATTGAAGAAAGTTTCCAATTTGCTCGCATCAGATTAGAAATACCTTCAAAGCCTTAGTTAAATAGAACAAAAACTTCCCAAAAGCGTAAAAAACAAAATACCTAAAGTTAAACACAGAGTTCTCACATTTCATCATTTAATATTATATATATATATATATATATATATATATATATATATATATATATATATATATATATATATATATATATATATATATATATATATATATATATATATATATATATATAACATTATTAATTATTAATTATTGTTGGCTGACTGGGACAGTTTAGGTAGGCCCATGCGGCTTTTAATTATATATAATTACTATTATTAATTAGCATTAATTATTATTAAAATTTATTCTAATTCTTAATTTTTATGGGTTGAATGGGACACTCTAGATTGATTTTTATGTCTTCATTGTCCTCTTTATATATATATATATATATATATATATATATATATTATATATATATATATATATATATATATATATATATATATATATATATATATAATATATATGAGCATATATATATATATATAATGTTGGTAGATATATAACATTATATATATATATATATATATGTATATATATATATATATATATATATATATATATATATATATATATATATATATATATATATATATATATATATATATATATATATATATATATATATATATATATATATATATATATATATATATATATATATATATGTAACTTATTAAAAAATATTTTAATAATAATAATATAGAAAAAGCAAAAACTCAATTGAGAACGCAAAATATTTAATCAGAAATATTATGAACTCAATATTATTTAATATTAAATATTTTGACTTTAGGTCTTTTGGAAAAGTTTTTCCTATTTAATTAATTATGGCTTTGAAGATAAATCTGGTAATCGAGTTCAATACGTTTTTTTTCGCTATGAAATAAACCAATTATGGTTTTTTTTCGGAAATATGAAAGTATAATAAAAAAAATATCAAACAGAAAAATCATTCAAAATCTAATCAATACGTCAAGTTCTTTTAATTCTGTAGATCCATTCTTGTGTAAAGCAAAAAATTATCTCAAATGGAAGCTTTACAATTTCAAAGAAAATAAAGTGTATATTGTAAAGAATATCATGTCAAAATAATTCTTGGAAATTCAAGGAAAATTTTAATATAATATTTAAAATATTAAAGATTTTTCCAACTGCCTCAAGCTGTTTTATTTTTAATATTGAATTTTTTGCTGTTTTTTTTTTTATATAATAGATTTTACAATGTAAATTAAATAAAGTACAATTTTTCTTGCAAAAATATTTTTGCAAGTTAACAATAAAGTGAAAATGTTATTGTGTTGAAGTTTATACATAGTAACATCTTTTCTATAGAATAATATATATATATATATATATATATATATAATCTTACAACTATAGCAATACACACAACAAAACACTAACTAAACAAAACATATATATATATATATATATATTATATAATATATTATATAATTATATATTATAAATATAATTAATATGATATATATATTAATATTCAATATTAATATAATATAATTATAAATATTAATATATATAAATACTATATATATATATTAAATTAATATATATTATATATATAATTAATATATATATATATATATAATATTATATATATATAATTATATGTTAATAATTTATAAATAGCATATTATTTTATAAGGAATATAATAAATATAAGTATAATATAATACTGCTATATTCAAAAATGCCTACTCACAAGAATAACTGACTGTTATCGTGTATAATGAGTATAGTATATATCATTTGGCTCTCATATGTGCACTCACTGTCATATAGTGTTAGCTAAAACTATATCCTAATAAAAATAAGTCGCGAGAGTTATCCTCAAGTATAGTTATGTGCTATTTTTTTTATCATAGTTATTAAAATGTTATTTTATTTTTTATTTTGATTTATATATATATATTTTTTATATTTTATCTTTTTTATAAAGTGAGCTTCGGCCGACGTATAAGTGGTGAACTAAAGTAATAGGGTGACTAGATATATAAGTATCACCCCTCATCACCGTGGTCCCGTGAGGCCTCACCAGAAGATACTCACTGACTATATATCATTTCATCATACTCACTCACTTTTAGCTCACTCACGATTATTTTAACTATTGGTATATTTCACTATATAGTATAATCACTAATCAAAACAATAAAAAATTTAAATTGATCACAACTCACTTAGTACGCTAACACTCAGTTAATTGCCTATAATGTGTTATGGAAAAATCTCAGAATAAAAATTGTATATATTTAAATGTATCGTTGATATTATATATCTCGAGGATTTAATTACTTTAAAAGTACACAAGTTCATGGATCATTGTCTCTCTATTAAAAAGGAAGTTAACGTGCAACATTTATATAAATACCACGAAAACCCTAGTTACTAAGATAATTATTATATCAATAATCATAATTTCAATAGCATATATTATATATATATATAGCAATAGAGAGCTTAGAATTCAAGCATAACACAAAATTATAATTTTTGCAAAAAGGAACGGTATAAAATGGAATTAAATATCGCAATCTGTTACAAAAATTAATCTTTAAAACGCTAAACATTCATTTGGTGCAGAACGTTTTACAATTGTCTACAATCGGACCTCATTCTCACTAATATATTGGATATCGTGCACCACAAGATGAATTTAATCACTCTCATATAGATACCTCATAGTCTTATAATACATACACTTCATTACATATTATATAATACTGCAAGTATATAATATTTGTGACAACTCTTGCGCTCTATTTTATATATTTAGGTAAGATATTCGTAGTACCTCACTACGTGCCACATATTGCTCTTACGTAGTGGTATTACTCAAGTGAGCTATATTTAATAATTAAATATAAATAAAACCTATATATATACGGTATATAGATATATATATATTATCATGGTCTTATATTTATTTTTTATACTTCTATATACTTTTAAGTACGTAGTAGTATATATATATATATAGACCTATATATTATTTATCTAATTATAATTAATTTATATATTTATATATTAATTATCTATATAATTATATACATATATATAATATATATATTATACATCATATCATATAATTAATATATTATATATATATATATATATATATATATTATATATTTATATATTAAAATATATTATGTATAAATATCATATATAATATTATATATATAAAATATATTAAAGAATATTATAATATAGCTTATATATATAAATATATTATACTATATATATAATTCTACCTAGCTATAATATATATCACCTATCTAAAAATATATTTTATAAAAATAATATCTATAATATGATGTAAATATATGTTAATATATTCCATAATTTAAAATGAACCGAAAATTATGTGAAGAAATATATCCTCAGATGATTTGAAGAAAGCTTAAGGATAAATATATATAGTATATTGGTAGCTGTTTCTCAGCCGCTAAACCAATATACTGTAGAATATAATATATATTTAAAAGGTATTTCAGATAATAATTATATCATGAATTTTAAAATTATATATATTTCCTTACTATTGATATGGACGTAGTTATGCGTATAGATATTTATCTTTCTTTAATATATATATGAGATACTATATTTCTTAACTTATATTTTTTTATTATATATATATACTAATTATATATACTGTGGAGTACGGATTTCAGTATGTTTTTGTTTTATTCCAATGTCGTAGTGTTAAATTTTATATTTTACAGTATATTATTAATATCAAAATGGGTATATATTATATATATAGTGATATATATATTATTAATTAATATATTATTGATGAGTATATGTTAAAAGGTTTTCAGATAAAATGAACCTATATAGTTGTATGTAATAATGATATTAATTTCCAATGTTATATATGATATTATTATATAATTAATAAATATCAATATCTACCGTATAGTTATATAATTATATAATTAATATATATATATTAATATATTTATAATATATCATATATTATAATATATATTAAATATTTAAATATATATTATTATATATATTATATATATTTATAATTATATATATATATAATAATATATATAATTAAAATATATAAAATATACGGCTTGAAATATAAATGAATATAATAAATATATATATATATTTATATATTATATAATATATATATATATAATATATTAATTAATTATTATTATATTATTTTATAATTATAATATATATATATATTATAAATATAATATATATTAGTAGATATTAAGCCCTCATACTAATAATAAATATATATATCCCTATATATAATATATATAATACGTATATTATAAGATATATATTATATATATATAATTATAATAGAATAATTATATTATATTTATATATTATAATATATATTATATAATTATTATATATAAATATATATAAATTAAATATAAAATATCTATAATATATTATAATAGTAATATTATATATTAATATATTAATAGAATGTATTTAAAATAAATTAATTGCTATAAATGTTTATTATTATAAGTATTATTATATATATTATATATATTTATATAATATATAATATATTTATATATTTATATAAATATTAATATTATATTATAATATAATATATATAATTTATTATTAATATAAATATAATTATATATAGATTATAGTATATACAATATATATTATATATTAATATATATATATATTATAAATTATATTATTATATAAGAGATATAATATATATATATTAATAATATATATATATATTAATTTATAATTTGTACATATATATATTATATACATAAATATATATTTATAGGTTATATATATATAATAATATAATTAATATATATATATATATTATATATATATATATATTAATATATAATATATATTTTATTATATAATTAATATAATTAATTTTATATATGATATAATATATTTAATTAATATATAATAAGTATATATATATATTAATTATAATAATATATATATTATATAGGATATAACTAAATATAAATATATAATATATATATATTATATTATATATTATTAATTATTATATATAATATATAATATATTAGTATATATATATATATAATATATTTAGATTTAAATAATATATATTAATTATAATTATAATATTAAAATTAATATAAACCAGTATATATATTAATATATAAATAATATATATATAATTATATATTAATATATTTAATAATATATATAATAATAGTAAATATTATATTATTAATATATTATTATATTTATTAATATATATTATTATATAAATATATATTTAAATATATATATATATATATATATAATATATTTTATATATAATATATAATATTTATTATATGTTAAAATATAATTAATACCTCAATATATATATAAAATATACATTGTATATATACTAAAAATATATAATATAGGTAGAAATAACTAGTGAGTAAAATTACTATATAAGACAATATAAAGTAAATTACACCCCACCCCCAGTCCATGGGAGCCGAGAGGGGACTGATAGACATATAGATTATTGTTTATTTATTCAGACAAGTAATGTTAAAGAATATATAATAATATTGGTATTAAAAAATAAAATGATAATGTAAAATGTAACAGTGGAAAGATTTTATTTATTATATAATATATAAATATTTACTAATATATATTTATATATGTTTAAATAATATTATATGAGATATATACATAATAAAAGGAATTATATTATAATATATATATATATAGATATATATAATATATGATTGGGAGTACGGTTCAAGTTGGGTTAAGAGTAAAGGTAATTATATAATAGTGAGATAAATATTAAGGAAGTTTTGCATAGGATTAAGGAAGACAAAACGCTAGCTGACATTCCCTTATATAAGTAGGTTATATATAATTTTTATAATATATTATATATAATATATATTATATATTATATATATAATATATATATATATTAGTAAAATGAATTTTTATAAAAGGCAAACAAAGGAAGATATTGGCTGTGGTAGTGTTAGTAATAGTATCCGTAGGAGTATATATATATATATATATATGTGAGTTAGTAGGTTTTATCTTATATATATATATTAGTTATATATTAATATCATATATATTATATGATAAGTGTGATGTATATAAGTTATATAGTATAGTATAGTTTATATAGTATATAATATAGGATAGTATATCTCGAGTAGATCTATGATATATTATGTTTATGATATATCTATATATATATTATATGATATGGTAGTAGGGTATATATGTAAAGATGTATTTATAGTAGTGTATATATATATAGTATCTAGTTATAATGTAATATATATATATATATATATATATATTTATGTTATATATATTAGTATATATATATTTATTAGTATTATAATTTTAGGTTAGGTTATTATATATATATATATATATACAATATATGATATATATATAATATATATATATATATATATATATATTTATATTTTATTAATATATATCTATATATATATATATTATATTCTATACTATATATACTATATATATATATATATATTATATATAATATTATTTGAGTATAAGATATTGATATGTATATATAGGTATAATAGTATATATATATAGGTAGTAGTATGATATATATATATATTAGTAGTATAATATGATATAGTATGATATATATAAGTAAGTGATATGTTGATATAGATAGTTAGTATTAAGTATATCTTTGTATATATATTAATATAGTGTATATATAATAATATATATATTATATATATAGTAATATATATATATATAGTATAGTATAGTATTATAGGTTTATATGGATAGTTAGAACATAAGGACTTGCAAATATAAAACAGGCTAAAGAAAGCGTTACTTTTATTGTAAAGATTTATTTAGTGTTCATTATGAATTATTCAAAATTTTTTAACTAATCAACAATATTGTTAATAATTATTACAAAACGAAATAATAATAATAGATGAATAGATAATAAATAATAAAATAAGTAATGATAATAATAATATAATAATAATAATAGGATATAATAATAAATAATAAGTAATAAATAATAATAATAACATACAATAACAATAATAATTAATATAAAAATAATAATATAATACTCTCTCTGCTTCTTCGATCTCATCTCTTCTCTTTTCTTATCTCTCTCTCGCTCCTTCTCTCTCTCTCTCTCGCTCGTTTCGTCTCTCTGCGTCGCTCTCTTTTTGGTTTATTATAGAGAAATACAAAAGATTTCCAAATTCGGTGAGGTTGTGCATGTTTGCACAGGCGTTTGACCCTCTAATTCAAATGCTTTTAAGCTGGTTATAAGTAATATTATTATGTATTATTATTATTCATTATTATGTTTTTTATTATATTTTATCGTTATTTATTATTTATTGATATTATATATCAATGTATTTTATTATATGTATGTTTAGGTTATTATTATTACCTCATTATTATTGATTTGAAATAAGTATTTTGGTCTTGATATTTGATATAGATGAATAAGTATTTGTTGTGTGGTTGTTAGTTTTTGCAAACACAGTTAGTGCACTATACTTTATGGACTGTTGTTTTTTGTTTTTATTTACTCGAAAGTTTGTGATTTGCACTTGTTTATTTTTTACTTGATCGTACGTTTATGTCTTGGAATTAATGAAGGGTACATTTATATGATATATATGTAGTATAGCAGGTATATTAGTATATATATGTATATAGTATATATTATATATATATACTATATACTAGAGGCCGAGAATGATATATATAGTATTAAGTGATATATATATATATATATAGTATATATATATATATATATATATATTTAATATATTATATGAGGTCCTGGTAGGAGAATGGTTCAGGAGGGTTGGAGCGTTAAAATGATGCGATGGAAGGAGGAAAAAGTAAAGAAGAAAACTATATATAGAATGTAAGGGTTTCGAAATTCCTCCAGTTTGCAATGTTGAGGTTGGGAGGATGTTAGACTACCACAAATTTAGCTGTCATAAAAGAAAGTGGTGGGTTTTTTCTTTTATTTAGGTTTTCAAAATTTTTTCTTATTGCCAGATCCAGGGTTGCCAGAAATAGATGGCGTGATTGTTCTTTACTTTATTTTTTGATATTATCTTGTATTATTTTTTTTTTCCACCATTTGGTGCCAGGCTTTTGATCTGACAGAAAACATGACGCGTGCGTGAATATATGCTCAATATGTCATATGCTCTCTCATGTAATAATATGTATGTATGGGGATGATTATTTTTGTTTTGGTGTTTTTAACTATTATTATGGTTCTTAAATGTTCAGGAAGGATTGGATCATCTTTCAAGGATCATTATCCGTTCAGTGCAGGTTTTGAGCTTTTGGTTATGTTAGATGGTAATAGTTGGTTTTATTATTGTTTTAATGCGTAGTCTAGATAGTGTGGGGCAGTGGTGCTAACCTTTAAGTCTATCATGAGCAAATTAAAATTTAAAAATTTAATCGAGAGCCACACATAGGACGACGACCACTATTAATCATTAATTTATTATATATATATATATATATATATATATATTTTTCTCTTTATATATATATATATATATATATATATATATATATGCTTTCTACTATGCTATAAATATATATATATTATATATATATATACATATATATATATATATATATATCTCTTCCCTATATATATATATATATATATATATATATATATATATATATATATATATATATATATATATATATGCTCTTATATATATATATAATTATACTACTCTCATATATATACATATATATATATATATATGTATGTATATATATATATATATATATATATACTCTCTATATATATATATACGATGTCACCATTCACGGGCAGGGCACTAAAAGAAGGGAACATGGCAAAGCTTATAAAAGAATGAGTTTTAGGATTTATCTAGGCCTACTGCGATCCTTCCAGTCCCTTTGTCAAAGCAATTCTCTCAGGTGGGCGAGGACATGAGACTAAGGAGGAAGGTGAATACTGTAGGAAAAAAAATGGATGAAGGCAATTGGTTCAACGAAACAGAATGTAGTTGGAAAGGAGGAGGCACCACAACGAGTAAACCTTGAGTCTCCAATATTTACACAATACTCATGTGAGAGTAAGGCACATTCTTGTTTTACGAGGGCAACGCAGTGGTTGAGTATGAGAGGTCAATTGTCTCGAGCACCTCCCGTTAGCCACCTATGGAAAGAGATTGAACCTGTATCACCTCACTGAAGAAGGAGGGTCAAAGGGAATTAGAAAGCATTAGGCCGGTTTATTAGTCTCTGGCCTTAGCCTCTTGCTATCCAAAGGAGGTGGAACCGGATCCACCCCAAATGTGATAACAGTATTCCATACAGGGCCTAATAAGACTCTTATATAACTGAGTACATGAACAGAAGAAAAATTCACCCAATCTAAACAGAATTCCCAGCTTCATTGAGACCATTTTAGCAACGATTTGATATGGGGTCTCCAAGACAATTCACTATTTATGTTCAGTCCAAGAATATTTATGTTGTTTACAGGTGAGACATTAGAGCCGTCGAAGGGGATGGGAAAGTTGGGAGGTATTTTAGAGAGGGATATATGAAGAAGTTGAGTTTTTAAAGAGTTGAATTTCACAAGAATGCGGTTAGCCCACTGAGAAATCCCGACCATATCGGCAAGAATTGAATCGGAAAACTATAGACTAGAGGCAACTCTAGATACAAACGAGGGAGCACATTTGAAATGAGTGGAGGAATGGAGAGTTGACTCAGCAGCATAAGAGTGAACAGATTTAGAAGTCCAGCTGAGAAGACCATTAAAGAAAAGTAGGAATAAAGGTGGAAATAAAACAGAACCATGAGGAATACCACATTTAACAAGAAAGGAGAAAGAGGTTGCTCCATCAACAAGAGCTGAAATGGAACAATCTGAAAGAAAACTAGACAAGAGTAAGCAAAGCGAAGGAGGAGGAAATCAAGGAAGGTAGCAGAGGTAGCGATGCGTGTCATACCCTGTCAGAAGCCTTAGATATGTCAAGAAGCGCTACCACAAGACTCCCATATTCTAAAAGTGCAGAAACCATAAAAACAAAGAAATATATAAATATATATATATATATATATATATATATATATATATATATATATATATTATATATATATATAAAACATATTTATGAAATTATATGTTTTTGTTTTTATATATATATATATATATATATATATGTAATTTCTAAAACTAATTTTTAATAAACGTGATAAATCTGATTGAAGGTACGCGAGCAACATGTTGCCCGAGAGCTACGGGTTGGGCACCACTGTATTAGGGGTATATTTTTTCTTAGTCTTTTTTAACTTAAGTTTTTAGTGTTTCTATTTTTTTTATTTTAAACGGGTTTTAGCACAGCACCTACGTTTTTAGTTAATTATTATTTTAATCTATACATATCCAGTTTTATGTTGAAAAATTGTAAAATTTTTTTTTTTTAATAGAATTTAGTCTTTCATCTATCATGAGTGTTTAAACTTTAATTTTCATATTTACATATTTATTATTGCATCTATGTTGCCATTATTACTGTTACAGTTTTCTTTTAGTGTTTGAAAAATTTTTAACCTGTTTTTTGTCTGTTTTTGTTTGCTGTTTTGTTTTGGGTGTGGTTGTTGTGTGCGTGTGATAAGCAAATTGCCCAGGAGCCGGCTTTCTATAGACTTTACTAACATCCGCGGCTTACACTCTAACTCTGCATCCGTGGAATATCACCTCTCTAACTCTAACCCTAACCTTTTGCTCTTGTCTGAGACACAGATGGCTAAGAATTCATCCTCTAACTCGTTTTATTTATCCAACTATAACTTATTTCATAATTTCCGTCTAAAGGGTGGAGTGTGTGCATATGTAAACACAAAAAACCCTCCTGTAACACGTCTCGAGATTCTCGAATCTTCTAACTTCGATGTTCTGTGGCCAAATCTTTTCTTCCTTCTACTGCAATAATCTTGTGCTTTGCTATATTCTCTAACAGAACAGATTTTCACGCCTTTTTTGAATATCTTACTACTTCTACGAGACTGTTATATCTTCTCATCCAAATACTCAGGTCCTCTATTTAAGGGATTTCAATGTAAACAAAACTGAATGGTAGGGTTCCTCTTATACTGATTTAGGTGGGGAGGAGGCTGAATCATTTAGTATTCTCAACGATCTGGAGCAACTAATTAAGAACCTACACACATTCCGGATCGTCCCAACCAATTCTTGAACACACTTGACCTATGTTTCACCACTAGTCCTTCTCTATATAAATACACCACCTTCGCTCCTATTGGTAAATCTGACCACAACCTTATATCTCTTAATTTTGATACTTTCTCTCCAACAGCTCCATCCTGCCCTACGCGTTTTTTCTGGCACTTTGATCGGGCCGATTGGGAGGCCTTGCGTTGCTTCTACGCTAACTATAATTGGAATGACTGCTTTGACTCTGGTGACGCTTCAGCTTCTGACGATAAGGTGGGAGCTGTAATCGTTGATGGATGAGCAGGTTCATTCCTTCTTCGACTAAATCTTTCTCTCCTCATAATCCATGGTTCGATCGTACTTGTTCTCTGGTCATTCAGGCTAGAGACAGTGAGTATCTGGAGTGGAAAAATTCTCCTTCTCCTATCACTCTCGCTTATTTTCATTAAGCTCGAAATCGTTGCAGGGATATTCTTTGACGAGCAAAGTGGACTTTCATAAAATCATTAACCTCCTTGGTTCACTTACTGACATTCTTTCTGGCCTCTTGCCAAAACAATCTCTAACAACTTCTGTAAATCTGCCTTTCATCCTCTTATTCGTTCTGATGGTTCTGTTGCTAATTTCTCCAACTGAAAAGGCCAATCTTTTCGGCCTCCTATTTTCCTCTAACTCAACCCTGGATGATTCTGGCATTCCTCTTCCTCCTTCTCCTCTCAGGTGTCCTATGCCTTTGCCTGTGATTACATTTGATCAGGTGCATGGGCTCCTGAAATCTATGAACGGTAGGAAGGCTAGTGGCTCGGATGGCATTCCTCCCCGAGTTTTGAGGGAGTGTGCTTCCGTGCTGGCCCCTCCCCTCGTTCAACTATATTCTCTATGTCTCAATACTAACACTTTCCCTCAGTGTTGGAAGCACGCACATGTCCAACCTATTCCGAAAAAATGAAGCCGCTCTGATCCTTCTAACTATCGCCCTATAGCTCTCACTTGTATTCTTTCTAAGATCTTTGAAACCCTTCTCAACTCTCATTTCTTAGATCATCTGGAATCTCATTCACTTCTTTCCGATCGCCAGTACGGCTTTCGGCGTTCGAGGTCTACTGGCGATATTCTTTCTTATCTTACTGATTTGTGAACAAGCCCTTAGGAACTATGGGGGACTTGCGTGATGGTGCTTGACACATATTCAAAACATTTGACCAGGTATGGCACGCATCACTGCTCTCAAACTCCCTCCTTTGAGTTTCCTCCTTCTCTTTGCTTACTTGTATCTAGTTTTCTCTCAAATCGCTCAATATCGTGTTGTTGACAGGGCGACTTCTTCTTCTACTTTCTGTCAATTGTGGTGTTCCTCGGGTTCATCTTATCTCCTACTTTATTCTTACTTTCAGTAATGATCTTTTCACCTGCACATCTAACTCTATCCACTCATATGCCGATGACTCGACCCTTCATTCTTCAACTCATTTCAATTCTGCTCCCTCTTTTACTTCTAGAATTGCCTCTTGTCTTAATCTTTCCGATTCTATTCTCGCAGATCTGGATAGAATTTCCGGTGGGGTCGTCTCAACCTTGTGAAATTCAATTCTTTAAAAACCAAACTTCTACAAATCTCCCTCTCTAAAACACCTTCTAACTTTCCTATCTCTTTCGAGGGTTCTCTCGTCTCTCCTGTTGACAAATATAAACATCCTTGGCCAACATAGTAAAAAAAATGTCTTGGAAACCTCACATCCCAACGGTTGCTAGCGGCCTCAAAGAAACTGAGAATTCTGTTTAGACTGCGAGACTTTTTTTTCCTCTTACTCAGTTACTCAACTATACAAGAATCATCCGCCCTATATGAATGCCTCTCTGGGGAGGCTTTGGTTCACCCGGCTTTTCCCCGGACAGGGTCGAGTCAAGGCCAAAAGACATAAACTGTTCCGTACTTTTCCACTTCTCTTGACCCTTTATCTTTGCGGCGCGATTTTTGGTACTTTATCTCTTTTCTATAGGTACCGCAGCGGCAGATGCTCGAGGGAACTTTTACTCGCGTACCACCGCCTTTACGACGCCCGCGTAGCACAGGGTGCTGTGTCTGCGCATGAGTTTTGTGGTGTGGTAACTCCGGGCTAGTTCGCTGCGGTGCTTCCTTCTTTCCTTCCACCTCTGTTATGTGGAATTCTGTTCCATCTTCTGTGTTTCCTTCTGAATTTAACCTCCCTCACTTCAAAGCTTGCGTCTGTGCTCATTTGCGTAATTTGCGTTGGTTATTGAGCAAGGCTGTCTCACCATTCCATGTGTGGCTCCCTCTCTCTCTCTCTCTCTCTCTCTCCTCTCCTCTCTTTCTCTATATATATATATATGTATATATATATATATATATATATATATATATATGCTGCTTCTCATATATATATGTATATATATATATATGCTATATATATATATATATAAATATATATAAAATATAAATAATTAAATATATATATATATATATATATATGCTCTTTCTATATATAATATATATATATATATATATTCTTTCATATATATATATATATATATATATATTATATTACTGTCAGCTCTTTCACCGATTATTTCCCCAAAACATTTCTCTCAATTTCGATCGAAAACTGTTATCTGTGCGATTTTGTAGTCGTACGAAGATGCGATTTTGTTGGCGCACGAAGATCGGTATTACCCTTCATCCTCCTCTTGCGTTTTTATCTCTTTATTTATATACTTTATTTATATATATTGATTAATTCTCCCTATACGAGATGCGTTCTCTCCACTCCCTTTATTCAACTTAAAATTGAACGAAAATTATTATTTGTGCTATTTCTTGGAAGCACAAACTCTAATAGTGAATCACATAGCAAACTCTCTCTCTCTCTCTCTCTCTCTCTCTCTCTCTCTCTCTCTCTCTCTCTCTCTCTCTCTCTCTCTCTCCTCTCCCTCTCTCTCTCTCTCTCTCTCTCTCTCTCTCTCTTTCTTTCTCTCTCTATATATATATATATATATATATATATATATATATATATATATATATATATATATATATATATATATATATATATATATATATATATATATATATATATATATATATATATACC
>JABUQX010102121.1:20000-38531 GCA_015478945.1 Trachelipus rathkii | reverse complement strand
ATATATATAAATATATATATATATATATATATATATATATATATATTATATATATATATATACTATATATATATATATATATAATATATATATATATATATATACGGTATATATATATATATATATATATATATATATAGTATATATGATATATAATATATATATATATATAACTATATATATATATATATATATATATATAATACATGATACTACCACTCACGAGCAGGGCCCTTTTCAAAGAGTGAGGCAAAAAAAAAATTTTAAAGAAAAATTACAAAAAAAACAAAAATTAAAATAAATGGAAAGTAAACCCACCCTGTCCCTTGCCCTAACGCAATTTCCTCAGATGGGCGAAGACGTGACTTATATAGAGGAAGATTGAATATGGCAGGAAAATAGAAAGAAGGCAAGAGTTCACAAAACAGATGCTGGCTGCGAAAGAAGGAAGGTACCACAACGAGTGAATCTGAGTTGCAATATTCACACAATTTTTCATGAGAGATATACAAGGCCACCTCTTGTGTTACAGCGGCGACGCAGTGCGTGGAGGAATGCGAGAGTCAATTCTCCGAGCACCCTGCCCGTTGTATATAATATAGAAAAGAGATAGGGCACCAAGCCCACGACGCAGAGAAGAGGTCAAGGAGTCAGAGAAGTAGTGACAGTTTATAAGCCTCTCTAGCCTTAGCTTCAAATCTTAAAAGGAGGTGAACCGGACCACCCAAAATGATTGGGAACAGCTATTCCATATAGGGACGAATAAGACTCTTATATAACTGTAGTAATGAGCAGAAGAAAAAAATTCAAGCAATTTCTGAACAGATTGTCCAGCTTTTTTGAGGCCATGTGAGCAACCTGATGTGACTGTGAGGTCTCCAAGGACAATTCACATTATTATGTTTAGTCCAAGAATGTTAATGTTGTTTACGGGTAAGACATTAGAGCAGTCAAAGGGGATAGGAAAGTTGGGAGGTGTTTTAGAGAGAGAGGGAGATAGGAAGAAGTTGAGTCGGTCGAAGGTGATAGGAAAGTTGGGAGGTGTTTTAGAGAGGGAGATATGAAGAAGTTGAGCTTTCAAAGAGTTGAACTTCACAAGATTACTGTTACCCCACTGAGAAATCTCGACCAAATCGGCAAGATTTGAATCAGAAAGCTGTAGACGAGAGGAAACTCTAGATACAAACGAGAGAGCACAATTGAAATGAGTGGAAAAATGGAGAGTTGAATCATCGGCATAAGAGTGAACAGAGTTGAAAGGTGCCAGCTAAAGAGATCGTTGATGAAAAGTAGAATAAAGTGGAGATTAAACAGAACCCTGAGGAACATCACAAGTAATAAGAAAGGAGGAAGAGCGTTGCTCCATTCTACCAAAAGCTGAAATGGAACGATCTGAAAGAAAACTAGACAAGAGTAAGCAAAGCGAAGGAGGAAATCCAAAGGAAGGTAGCTTAGAGAGTAGCGACGCATGCCATACCCGTCAAAAGCTTAAGATATGTCAAAGCCTACCACACAAGACTCCCCACGGTCCTTAAGGGCAGAAGACCAGAGATCAGTGAGATAGACGTCGAAGCCATACTGACATCTGAAAGAAGGGGAATGAAGATCCTATATGATCGAGCAATGAGAATTAAGGAAGTTTCAAAGATTTTAGATAGAATACAAGTTAGGGCTATAGGGCGATAGTTAGAAGATCAGAGCGGCTTCCTTTTTTTTGGGATTGGGTGAATAAAAGCACGCTTCCAGCATTGAGTAAAAGTATTAGTATCGAGGCACAGGGAGTAGAGTTGAACGAGGACACGCCAGCTCAGAAGCACACTCCCTCAAAACACGGAAAGGAATGCCATCTGGGGCACTGGCCTTCCTGACGTTCATTGATCTCAATATCTCATGTACCCGCATCATGAGTAATGACAGCGTTAGAGCATTGAACACCTGAGAGGGGATGGAGCAGGAGGAGGGAAGCCGAAATCTTCCAGGGTGGAATTAGAAGAAAAAAGACCAAGAGATTATCCTTTTCAGAAGGAGTGTTAGCAACAGGAAAACTATCAGAACGGATAAGAGGGGAAAATACAGATTTAGAGAGTCGTTGAGATATTTTGGCAAAAGGCCAAAACATTTTATCAGAAGAAGAATAAAGCTATTAGTTGACACTTCCGTTTAAGTAATGAAGCTGAGCCAGTGAATAATATCCCATGATCGATTCCTAGCCAGAGCCGAAAATAGTTAGAGAATTAGGAGAACGAGAGTTCTTCCAAGCCCTATACTCAGTCACGCTCCTTGATGGCACGAGAACAAGAGCCCATCGAACCATGGATGTGCGGGAGAAATTGATTAGTGGAAGATGCGAATGAACCTGCTAATTCCCATCCCATGATCACGGCCCCTACCTTTTCAGCAGAAGCAGAGGCGTTCTCCGGAACAAAACATGATTCATTCCAGCGATAGTTTGCAAAAAAAAAAAAAGCGAGGGAAATCCATCCCAATTAGCCCGATTAAAGTGTCAGAAAGTTCGCTTATATATATATATATATACATAGTATAATTTATATATTTATATATATATATATATTTCTATATTACAATAGAGGTATTATTTCCCCAACACATATCCACATATCTAAAGAAATAATATATATATATATATAGATATATATATATAATATAATATATATAGATATTTATATATATATATATATATACTATATAATATATATAATATATATAATATATAATATATATATACCAAGACAATTTTTCTTTTCAATTTTATTTAATTTTTTTTCTCGGAAAATTTGTTGCGGGGAACTGTGCGGTGCGGTGCGTTCCAAAGGCCCGCACCACGCTCCGCACCGCACCGCACCGTTAATTTTTTCTCGTGGCTCCGCCACCGCACCGCACTTTTATATTTTCTTCCGCACCGCAACCGCACCAGGCGCTGAAATTTTGAGCGCACCGCACCGCACCGCACCAAAATGCAATGTGCACACGCAACCGCACCCGGTGCCGTCGGCAACCCTTAAGCGGAAGCGTATAGTGCCGAGTGTGTGGAACCGCACCGCTAGCGGAGCCGAAGAAAAAGTGGTGATGAGTCAGTAAAAGGGTGGGGGGGGGGAAAATTCTCGCAGGAGAGAAATGTGAGTTTGGCAGAGCGAGAAGAAAGTGCATGATAGGAGCAGAATGGCGGGGTTTTGTGAAGGGTATGGTTGTGTGGGCCTGGCCAGGGGATGAACCCTACACTTGACGATTTACCATAGTGAGGATCGGTCGCGCGGTCCCATGAAGATCTAGGGTGGATTTTCTGATGCGACGAGTTCTTACTAATTAATCGTACAGAAGGAGGCGGTAAGGCTGGGCTTTCTTCTGACTTTTGTCATAATCTTCTACGCTTTCTTCATGATTGCCATTACACACCTTACCCCATCTTGGGAGAAAAGTAGAGGATGATATATATATATATTATATATATATATATATATAATATATAGTATATATATATATAATTAGATAATATAGATATATATATATATATATATATATATTATATAATATATATAATATTATATATATGTGCAGCCTTTCGATAGCCGTCAATGTATCTAAAAACTATTACGGCCTACACTAAAAAACAGGAATACATTTTAGAATGAGCGTAAAATTTTAGTTAGTGAAACACTTTTAAAAAATATAAAAATCGGTTTTAAAAAAATGAAAAATGTAGAATAGTAATTGGTAAAACTTATTTTTAATTAACCGTAACCTTACGTTGAGCCTTTAATTTGGGTGGTGTTAAAACTAGAGTACCCAATGGTTGGACCGCAGGAGATCGCAGGAGTTGGTGGTCTCTCATCCTGCGGGAAGACAGGTAGAACTATTTTTCCCCCTAAATTCTTTATTTAAAATAAGAAGAAAGAAGAAACACGACATGATTCTTTTCAATCTGCTACATAAAAACAAGCTACATTAATGTTCTTTTCAACCTGTTACATAAAAGCTCTACTTTTCATTCTTTACATTATCAAACCTGAAAAAGTCATTTTACAGGCATTTCTTAAAGAAAGTGGGTATGCAGCCTGAAAAATCTGTTAATTGGACAAAACAAAAGTTTTCTAATATAATACATTACATTATTGCTATAATTATTCTCATAGGAATCAATAGTTTCTAACAATACTAAGAATAATAATAATAATTTCTTTTTTTCACCTTAAAATAATTATAGTCATACAAATAATCATACTTACTGTGTTGTACACATAATATAAGAACAATGACTGTGACAATTGGATAAATATATACAAAAAATTCTTCATTTTTCCTATTGATGCCAATTTACAATTTTGTCTTTGAGGATTTTCATTCAAAATATATAATCACCATTTATATATATTCATAAATTAATTCTTGATTAGGCATGTGTTAAACTTTTTAATTCTTCTGCTTATTCAAACATTACTTAAAAATATAATTTTGTATATACCTCATTTTAAGCCTGAAAAATAATGATAATGTTAAAGTTAAAGAGTATGTATATACCTAAATAAAATATTTTACACTAAAGGATTAAGACAAAATTATGAAAAGCTTTAACGTCAAATATGTCACTATAAGGCCTACAAATCCCATTTTAGTTTATCCACTAAACATTCAGTCTGCTTTTGCTGAGCTGGAGATTCAATCTTTTTCACAGATTTTCACCTCCTGGTGAAGATCTTTCCAACACCCTGATCTTTAGTTAGATATTTACATTATAAGATGTTACATTATATGATTTTGACCCAAAAGAACTTGACGATACTACTGTATTTCCATATTATTAAATTGACTCATATATATATATATATATATATAATATATATTAATTATAGATATATATATATATATTATATATAATATATATATATATATATATATATATACATATATATATATATATATAATATATATATATATATAATATATATATATTATACCGATATATTATATATATATATATAGAATATATATATTACTATATATTATATTAATATATATTTAATATAACTAATAATATATATATATATATATATATATATATATATATATATATATTATATATATATATATATACCGCTATATAATAGTAATTATATATATATTATAATATATAATATATATATAATATATAAATCAGATATTATATATATATATATATATAATATATATATATATATATATATACAGTTAATAATATATATAATATATTAATATATATATATATAGTATATATATATATATATATATATATACTATATTATTATTATATATATTATATAATATATATATATATATATAATATATCATATATATATATACGAGCAGAACTAATTGAGCAATTTTGAAGTTATAAAAATGTGAGAGTACATACAGATGACATGTTATTATACTTGAGGTTGGGAGTTCTTACCATTTTTAATCCTTAAGCTCTGAAAATAATGGCCTCAAGATAGCCCACATTATTAGCAACAAACTGATGTTGCCGTTCTCTGAAGATATGAACAGCATAAGTTGTCACACATATAGCATAGTATCTGCATTGACTTCTTCAACAATCGCTCCCTTAGCTCTGGTAGGGTGTGAGGACGACTTTTAAACACCTTCTCTTTCAGATATCCACACAAAAAGAAATCGCAAATGCCCAAATCAGGTGACCCTGCAGGCCATCCTATATCACCCCTCAGAGAGACCAGACGTCCGGGAAACATTCTTCCCAAAACAGTGAGTGAGTTTCAGGCTGTGCGAGCTGTAAATCCATCTTGTTGGAACCACAAGTCCCCCAACCCTAAATCCTCAACAATCTCTTCCATTTTTGGATGCACGAAAGTGTTCAGCATGGTGACATAACGTTCGGAATTTACTGTCACAGTCACTCCTTCCTCCTCAAAGAAGTATGGGCCTATAACACCAAACCATGATACGGCACACCATACCGTTAGTTTAGGGGAATGTAGTGGCCTTTCCTGGATAACTCGTGGGGTTATTTAATGCCCAGTAGCGGAAATTTTGCTTATTGACAGCCCCACACAGGTGAAAATGTGCCTCGTCGCTACTGAAGAAGGGCTGCCTCGGGAGGGATCTGTGCAAGCATTTGCGCACACAGATCTTGGCGGTTTACATAATCTGTTTGCTTCAATTCCTGAGCCATCATTATTTTATATGGATGGAAATGTAAATCCATATGCAGAATCCTTCTCAAACTGTGGTCGGATATTCCCAAAGCAACAGCATGCCGTCGGGCAGAACGTCGAGGCGACTGCACTACCGCTGCTCTTACTCGCTCCACATTTTCTGGTGTTCTGATGGATCTGCGTCGGCCATGTGTATCTGTTCGTAGTATACTACCAGTTGACTCTAATTGTCTAACCCAGGACCGAATTGTGTTCGCCTGAGGAACGGGATCGTTACGCGGAATGTTGAACCGTCGCCGAAAAGCTCTTTGCATCGCGATCACAGAATTGTTGTTTTCATATAACGCCCGCACTGCAAAGCCGTGATGCACTCCCCTTCACACCATTTTCGATACTAAAATGGGAATGTCGGCGGAAGAAAACGAGACCGCGAGCATCTGCCTCCCCGACTATACCCCCCAAAACTGCTTAGTTGTGTTCTGCCCACCCTTCAATACATATATAGATATATATATCTAATTATAAGATGTTAATATATATATATATATATATATATATATATATATATATACTATAGAGAGAGAGAGAAGAGAGAGAAGAGAGAGAGAGAGAGAGAGAGCAGAGAGAGAGCAGAGAGAGATGAGAGAGAGAGAGAGAGAGGAGAGAGAGGAGAGAGAGAGAGATGCAAGAAGAGAGAGGAGAGAGAGAGAGAGCAGAGACGATGAGAGAGAGAGAGAGAGAGAAGAGAAGAGAGAGAGAGAGAGAGAGAGAGAGAGAGAGAGAGAGAGAGAGAGAGAGAGAGAGAGAGAGAGTAAGAGAGAGAGAGAGAGAGAGAGGGAGAGAGAGAGAGAGAGAAGAGAGAGAGAGAGAGAGAGAGAGAGAGAGAGAGAGAGAGAGCAGAGAGAGAGAGAGAGAGAGAGAGAGAGAGAGAGAGAGAGAGAGAGAGAGAGAGAGAGAGAGAGAGAGAGAGAGAGAGAGAGAGAGAGAGATAGAGAGAGGAGAGAGAGAGAGAGAGAGAGAGAGAGAGAGAGAAGGAGATGAGAGAGAGAGAGAGAGAGAGAGCAGAGAGAGAGAGAGAGAGAGAGAGAGAGAGAGAAGAGAGAGAGGAGAGAGAGAGAGAGGAGAGAGAGAGAGCAGAGAGGAGAGAGAGAGAGAGAGAGAGAGAGAGAAGAAGAGAGAGAGAGGAAGAGAGATAGAGAGAGAGAGAGAGAGAGAAGAGAGACCCACTATAATCCTTTATTAAAATTCTTTCTACAGTATCAGAATTTTTTTTCAATAATTCAAATATTTCTACAGTAGCAAAAAAATTTTTTTCAATAATTCAAATTTTTCTTATAGTAGTAGAATTTTTTTTTCAATAGGTAGCTATATATTTTGCATAATGATGTAGCTACAGGATATACAGAAATTTTTTTTATCATACACTAGTTATAAATAAATAAGGTATAGCTACATAATACAGTATATACTATATGTACATAAGGGAAGAGGTATAGTATTGATGTATGCACTGCACTTAATATTTCACAAAGATGTTATTACTTCAAGAGCCTACCAGAGGAATGGAAAATCAAATATGTTTTGCCTGTATATAAAATTAAAAAAATAGTAGTGAAAGAGTATATGGTAAAAAAACTTACCCAAGGGGCTAATTAAGTTTACACCGCATCAGTAGTAAAACATTTGGAAATGATACTAAATATTTGTATAAAGAAATATTTAATCAGAAAAAGGGGTATGATATAAGAATGATTTTAGGCTAGTTAAATCTTTACAGATATTAATTATTGTTATTGAGAAGGCTGAGCGCTAGTTAATATCAGTATATAGAATTTAGTTAATCATTACATAAAGTCTCTATGCTAGACTAATGCATAAGCTATGCATTTCATAATATAATATACAACAACTTTTTTTTTTAGAGTTTTCCCCACAAATACAGTTATCGCCCTATTCTTAGAAGGGTGTTAAAATTTTAAATACATCATCTCATCTATGATGAAATGTTGCAGAATACGCACAGACACGGCCTTAAAGTGAGGTTAAATTTAGCGCGGAAACAAAGATGGAAAAAAATTAAAACAGAATATAGGTGGCTAGAAAAGAAAAGCGCAACATTACAATTTATAATAGGCCTAAGAACATTAAAGAACATAAGAAATATAGGGACAGTAAGAAGCACATGGGCCTATGGAGACTGTCCCAGTCAACCCACTAAACCAAACATTGCTCTCCTGCAAATCCCCCAACCCCACCCAAGGGTTTGTCAAATTTCTGTAACTAAAAATCCACCAATTTGGCTTAGTCAAAAAAAAAAAAAAAAAAAAAGAAACATGTTACCCAAACCATCCACACTAAAAACTAAGTTATGGTCACACATGCAGTAGCTATAACATTACTAACTACTATAACGAAAAAACCAGCAAATTGGCTTCGTCTAAATATACTATGTGATACCCAACCCATCCATATATCTATCCAACCCTTTCTTAAATGTGCAACTGAGTCACACTCAACAAAACCTCTGTGGGCGCCAAATCATTCAAATTTAACCAAACCCTATTGCTAATGTATACTATCTTATATCAAGATTGGCATTGCTTCTCTTAAGTTTTCTTGTTATGCCCCCTGGTCTTCCCGTCCGTGCTCTACTATAAAAAATTTATTGGTCTCTTAGATTGTAAAAAATTTTGTAGATTTGTATCATGTCCCCTCTGAGAAAATCGCCTTTCTACAGAAAACATCCTAAATTCCTTCGAGCCTCTCCTCATGACTCGACCCCAAACCCAGAAAATCATCTTTGATTGCTCTACGTGCACTCTCTCTAGCATATCTAAGTCTTTCTTTAAATAAGGCGCCCAAACTTGTGCACAATACTCTATTATTGGCCTAACATAGCTATTATATAGTTTACTTATTACTTCCTTGCTCTTGTAAACAACATTGCGATTTATTATGCCCAGCATCTTATTAGCTTTATTTCTAGCTTCCAAACACTGATTAGCTACTTTCAAATTACTGCTGTATAATCACACCTAAAATCTTTTATCCGTGGTCCACAGACTTCAAGCAATCCCCATTCAATCATAGTTTAAAACTTTTAATTGAGTAACCTAGGTGAGGAACCTTACACTTTTTACTAGTAAAATTCATTTGCCACTTATCTGGCCACCACAAAAGAAGTTTATCAAGATCATTTTGAATCTTATACATCCTTCACTATTCCCTAACTGCGGTGGCCACTTTGGTATCATCAGCCAAACTTAGAAACATTGCATTTAAGTCCCTGGTCTAAAATCATTTATATATATGAGAAACACAACAGTGGCCCCAGCACTGAACCCTGTGGGACACACTCTTCACTATTTCCATGAGGACTTATTGCCATTTAGTTGTACACCCTGTTTTCTATTCCACAACACTCTTTAATCCAACTAGCTACCACTCCACCTATACCACATTGCAATTATTTCTTCATCAGCCTTATGTGGGGAACCTTATCAAAAGCTTTGCTAAAGTCTAAATATATAATATCAACTGGATCCCCTCGGTCAATGCAGTCAGTAATGTATTCCATAAATTCTAAAAGGTTTGTCTGACATGACTTACCCTTTCTGAAACCGTGCTGGGAGTCAAACAATACCTTGTTATCTTCTAAATTTTTCTCTATATGACCTTTCATTAACTTTTCCAGAACCTTTACAACCAGGGATGTTAAGCTAACTGGCCTATAATTTCCCAAATCTTCCTTGACTACCCTTCTTATAAATTAGGCACAACATATGCCGTTTACCAGTCATCTTGCGCACCTCACCAAAATGGTTATAGATCGCTTTAAAAATCAACAGTGCCTTTGCCAATGCTGGTACTACCCTCTGTTCAAAATTCTACCATGGTATACCATCAGGGCCTGCAGCTTTACTTAGGATCAATATGGTCTAGTAAACGTTTAATATCTTTACATCAAATTCAAATTCTGAAAGTTTTTTTACATGCATACAAGAACTATTAGTCTCCAAACTATTAGCTAATCTTTCTCAGAAAACACTGAAGCAAAATAAGCATTGAAAATGTTGACCAACTCCTTATCTGAACTAACTAAATTTTTCATCAATTTTAAATAGACCTATTGCTCCTATCTTACTTTTAAGATTTATTAAAAAGCTTAAAAACTCTTCAGGCCTTATAAAACTATCCTGCTAAATAATTCTGCCTCTTCTCTTTGCCTTCTTACATGACTGGTGAAGTTCGTTTCTATTTTTCCTATGAATTTTCTAAATCATCTTCCTTATTACTACCTTGAATATTTAAACATCCTAAGCTTTTCGTTATTTTATCTCCTGATTCTTTCTCATTCGCACAAACAGTTTTCTCTTCGCCACCCTAATGCCGTTTATTTTAAAACATACTGATGAATATTCATTAAAATTTCCTTAAAATGTTCCCACATGATAAAACAGTTTTGCTTTAAACTCTTTATGCCAGTCAGTTTATTACTAAGCATGTCTCGTAATTTGGTAAAATCGCCATTTCGCCGAAATCAGGATGTTGTTCCTTATTAGCTGCAATTTGGGCCCAATATCACATTCATATTAAAATCAATTATATTATGGTCACTAAGTCCTAAATTCTCCTCAACTTCTAATCTGTATTCACCATACTTTCATCGTTAGTTAATAATAAGTCTAATAGTGCATCGTGTCTTGTGGGTTCATCATCTGGCTCAAAAAGTTATCTAGTAGCTATACAATTTATAAATACTGAACTACTCTGGTCTGTCCGTATTAGACAAGGAATCCCATTGAATGCCATGAAAATTAAAATCACCCATTAAAGACATACCTTTTCTTTACTGTGGCATGCTTTCTCAATTTCTTTCACAATTTCCGCCATCTAATTTCTGACTGCTGGCCAGGTGGTCCTATAAAATGCCCCTATTCTATATGATTTATTAAACATAAGGATATCTACCCATACTGCAATTCATATCATGATTAGTTTAAAGTCAGTCATAAAATTACAGATTGAATATGCCTTAATTATAAAGCGCCACACCCCACGCTTTCTTTCCTCTACGGCTGTATAAATAAATGAAATATCCGTCTATTTCATATTCCTGAAAGGAGTCTCCATATAATTCTTCATTAAACCATGCCTCAGTTATGAAATAATGTCAAGATTCTCATTTATGGTATAACTAATCAGCCCATCTTTTTATTTCTAAGGCTATGAGCATTTGTGTAAAACATTTTGGATATTCGAAATGCTGTTATTTTTATTGCTAAATCATTTATTTGAAGCCTGTAACAACCACTAGTTTGATTTGAGGATCACCACTATACAGTTACCATGCTATTATTGTATCCAGATTTAAGCCCATCACCCAACTTTACTAGTTTTTTGCTAAACAAGTGTCCAAACTGGGCTGAAAAAGCCAAACCTTTACGACTCAATTGAAACTCCAATCTCTGCCTTGCAAAATCTTTATCCAAAATTTCTCTCCACAATCCAAACCTAATTCTGGCAAACAAATTCCTAACCCTTTCATATTTACACTAAGCCCTACTCCCCATTTCCTGTGAGCACTGCACCTAACCTACCGTAAATCCAGAAATCAATGCACCTTTCTCTCCACTAGCTTTCATACTCTGAATCAATCTCCTATAATCTTCTATTAATTCTTCTGACCTTCTATGTCCTATAGGCATTCTACCCACATGCACAAATCACATTTGAATCAACATTTTGTAGAATCAATCTCTCTATCTATCCTGATGCCACACGATATCACTCACTCGGCACCTGGATAACATGATTCCTCAATGTTTCTTTTTTATTCTTATTTGAAAAGTTCCGATCTAGGTATCTATTCATAGAGTCTCAAATTAGCATTTGTATCCGTCTTCCCTTTAGAAAACTCAACATTACCATTGGCACTCTCTGAATCCCTCCCAATCTGGAAGACAGTCGAACCTGTTACTGCAGGTCACAGGCTGACTGACTTTCGAGATCCTCATCTTTAAATTATTATTTCTAGTTCCTAAAACTCTATATTCCTCTGCAGACCTATTTTTAACTACTTTATCCTTTTCCCCCTCATCTTCCTGCCTAGGTGAATCCATATTCCTGTCTACCCCTATATCCCGCTCCCTCCTCGCCTCGACATCCCTACTAACTTTTTTCTTGACACTTCCCTCCTTTCTCAACTCATATACTTTTTCTTTCAATTCATTCATATTTTCACTCAGTCTTGCAATCTCCTTCCTTAGCAACACATTCTCTGCATTCACAACACAAGCAGGGCAGCTATTCACATATTCACCTCTCACAGTCCCACAGTTATCACAAAGAGCATACATACTTTAAATTATTATCAACTTTAATACCTTGTACCCTTCAATTTACCAACTAGTTTAAGTATCGCTAAAGCCTAAAAAGAAATAAACTAATGTCTTTAAAACAAGTTAAAAATTTGAACAAGCTTATATCAAGCTTAGCCTAGGCCAGGGATATATAATTTTTTTTTTTTTTTTTTTTTTTTTTTTTTTTTTTTTTAGGTAGGCCTAACAGTAGTCTAACTTGTACCAATTTTTTACCAACTACAGTTTACTAAATATCACTAAGGCCTAGAAAGAAATTAGTATCTTAAAACAAGCTTATAGCCTAGGCCCTAAGCTAAGTCTATATAAAAATTATAAAATAGGCTTAGGCTATGGCTCTGGTAAACTTAATCAATTTAAATTATCACAAAATTAATATAACAATTGTTAAAGACTGTAGTTAAGTACAGAAAAACTATTTAATAATTCAATAAACCTGCAAACACCCAGTATACAGGAAATCTCTTACTACTCTAGCCTAGGATTTACCTATCAAACACTGACTGAGTCCAATACTCAACTAAATTAAATTAATAACAGAAATAATCACCCTTCCACTCATTAGCAGAAGACTCGCACACAGAAATCTTTATCCTTACCATTCCACGCAACTCCTCCACAATTAACATTCTTCAATTAAATATTATGGAATAAAGAATAAACCATATCACAGAACTTACGCACTTCAAACTTATTATAATTTTGATGACACATAGCATTTGAACTACTTTTTAACTTCATACTTTAGCATTCAATCAGCGGTAATTCAATTCTTCACGCTCAGTGACATGTTTACCTCTACTGGAATTTCGCCAACTATACAATTCCTAAGACTAGTATAAGGATCCATCCAAACGTAGCCAATTTACTCTTATACACAAATATCCAATTCTGAAAAATATCCATCAACATAACTAATTATGAACTATGATCAAATATGCACATACAATCAAAAGCAAGTAAATATCAATAAAAAAATATAAGCCTAGTCAACTTCTTATACTCCATTAACCTTCTCAAACATTGATACGGCTGGCTACTTAAATACCCATTTACCCAGCATGGCTAACACAACACCATACACAAGGGGGGAAATATCACAGACAACTTACACTCCACGTCAGTATCCTCAATAATAGAAACCAACCTACTCGACAACCATTCCAACATAATCAGAACCCCACATCCCCTTTCTTTTCTTTTTGCAGATTGTTACCACAGGCAGCGGCCATTATAGATGACAGAAATAAAAATAATAATAAATAAAATAACTTCCCTTGACATTTCCTCTGCTCTCCCAAATTCAGGTCACTTACAAACATTTACACCCTCTCCTCTAATTATATCCTAACACTATTACCAATGCAACATAAATACTCCTACACACCACACACATATCCTTAAAAAACTACACCAACTATTAAGAAAGGAAATTGACAAATTATATACGGATTTTATAAAACAAGAATTACAAGCCTTTCCAAAATAACAACTTATCTATCTGCTAGAAAAAGCAGTACAACACTACAATAAAAACTGTTCTAATAAACATAAAAAAAAAAAAAAAAACATCCCCTAAGCGCTATCATAAATATTTTGATCCCAATTTCTCACCAGAAATAAAGACCCTAATAAAACGAAGAAAATTTCCCTCTGAAAATAGATAACCAAATCAAGACCAAATAAATCAGGTCCAGACCAAATAAACCTAATCATAAAATAAGTTGGTTTAATAGATGCTGACGAAATATCGCATATTTTTTTCCGATAATCGGTTTTTATATATATTAAATCTTTTGGTCCCATATAAAATCTAAAACAGTGGTGTCAAACCTCTCTCATATATAAATTTAATCAATCTACCAATTTTTTTTTTTTTTTTTAAATTTATTTTAGGACCCATTAAGTCTAGGTTATGATGTTTTATTAATTATACATAATAAATCTGTGTCTACTTAACCAAACTTATCATAACCTTACTAATTTTTGGAATGTAAAAAAAATGATAAAGCCTAGCCTTTATGAAAATGATGAATAATGTACTTAATAAAAAATAGGTCGTAAATTTGGCAATTTTTTATTAAACATATTTGGCAGAGTTGCTTATAGGAATATCAAAACATTTATTCATTTTTTTTAGAATCTTGAACTCTACTATCACCAAATAAATAATCTAATCAACTCTAATAAGAATAAAATTGGCAAGAACACACCCAAACATTAAACCATAAATCCAACACAACAAAAATATTCCGAACAGTAAAAAAATAAAAACCACATTTTACAAACGCAACCCCCACCTACCCATCTGTAAACAAAACAATAAAAACTCGAGTCCAAAGACAAAAGATCTTAATATACACCTTAAACAACTAGGTTAAAGCTATAGAAGAAGCCTAACCAAATTATTTCAAACACTTCTGGCAAACAAAACTTTCCAACCATTGTGGAAGCATGCAAATATAATCACAATACTAAAGACTAACAAATCACTCAATAATCCTGCTTCATATAGACCTATATCATAGTTCTCTACAATATCTAAAGTATTTGAAAGGTTTATCCTAAATAGAATTTCTCTATCCCTCTCTCTGATACTCAAATTAGCAATAAACATCAACAAGGCATTTGAAACAGTTTAATATTAGACTGCCACTTTAGAATTTCTAGTTTAAAAATTGGGTCAAAGCCTATTATAGGGCTGACATATACTGAAATAAAAACCGTCTAATTTTCTTGGTGAAGTGTCTTACTTTGTAATGTTAACGATTGAAACATGAATAAAACTTAGCTACCTTGATATTTATTTTTTCGAGCAAAAACTATTGAAATCACCACTTAAGCGAGAGGTTTCAAACTACATTACGGAGAACACTAAATAATATTGCAAACCTATTTACTATTCAAGTTAAAGTGTATTTTCAAGCATTCAATTTCTGATCTCGATAAAATTTGGTTCCAAACATTTTAAATTGTTTTTAAAAAAAATTTCTTTTTTCTAGCCATCAAAAGCTCACAATTTAATTACGTTTGTTCATTTAAATTGTGGTTCAGCGCCACAGGGCTTATGAGCGTCTGACAGGCAACAGGGTGTGTAACGGTGGACAGTCCACAACATGTACACAGATTCGTGGACAACTCGAATTAAAGAGAATCATTTTGTCAACTAACCATAGTTTACTTTCGGGAGTAATTAATAATTCAATATTTCACTTTTCTTCAAGCTTTTTAAATTTTTGAAGAAAAGTGAAATATTTGACATTTATTCTTGAAGACTTTGAATTAAAATTTCAGGTGTTTAAGTCGGGCGAGATCACCTTTTTTTACTTAGATAATTTTTTTTGTATACCCAAAAGAAATTTTTTTAAAATTTCGCCCAAAATTTTTTTTTGGAAAATGTATCGAGTATCGATCCAAACTACTGCATATACAAAGAATTATCTAAGTAAAGGTGTGCATCTCCCCTACCTACAAATGTCCTGAAATTTCAATGCAGAATCGGATAACTGAAAGAAGAATATCCCAATTTTTAATTGAAAACCCAATAAACTAAGTAGAGGTTGTGTTGAAAATACGACCAATGCTCAATATGGGGCAATTGCAAAATTCTTGTTTCTACACTTTAGATAATATGTCAATCTTTGTATATTTCAAGTTTGAATCATTCCAAAATAGTTTAGGAGGAGTTTCGACAATGTCAAAACATAGGTTTGTGAAAATTGAAAATATACCAAAGCATGACTTACAACACAGAAAACACACTCGAAAACGAACGTTTTAGACGTCAGAAAAGATTACAGTTTGGTGTTTAATAGGGTCAAAATAGGCTGAAAATTCCGCCAATTTTATGTCCATTTTTAGGGGGGGGATGAAAATTGGGCTCAGCTCCGAAGCAAAAATTGGATCTTCCTTTTAAAATTGTAAGTTGGTATATCCTTAATTTATTTTTACAATAATATACTAATTAAATTAATTAATGGGATTTACGCTTTGGAAGTATTCTTTGTGCAATGGCAAAGCATCGCCTTGGGTCTTTAAGCCAAAATATTTAAGTTAATAAGCTTAATAATCATTGATTAAATATTGTTAGGGCTATTATTATAATTGCTACGATTTAGTATATTATTTATTATTATTATTTTATTATTATTATTATTATTATTATTATTATATTATTATTATTATTATTATTATTATTATGTATAATTAATTATTATTATTATTATTATTATTATTACTTATTATTATTATTATATCATTATTATTGATTATTATCATTAATAATATATAATATATATATTATGCTATGATAAGACGCACAATACAGCATATATATATATATATATAATATATATATATAGTATATTATATATATATATATATATATTTATATAATATATATATATATATAATATATAATATATATATATATTAATAATAAATAATTTTTCGACTAAAATATTTAATATCTGCAATCATAATAAAAGAAAGTTACAAATTATTATGTACTATCACGTCATTTTGAAGACGGTTAACGTTAACGATTTACGTTAACTTCCGTTACATTCTTTACCGATAAACGCTTTAATGATAACGGGTTAATATGTTTTGTTAACGATGTAAGGTTAACCGGCGTTAATCTTTCGCTCATTAACGGGGCTCCACCTCTAATTATATATATAATATAGTATATATATATATATTATAATATAGTATATATATATATATATATATATATATATATATATATATTATATATATTTATAATTATGATATATATATATCATAAGTTATATATATATATTATATATATATATATATTATATATATATATATATTATATATATATATATATATACTATATATATATATTATTATTATATTACTATATATAATTATATATATAACAAAATATTTAAAGATTTTTACTTTCAACTCAAACGTCTATCGGAATGTTAAAGACAAAGCAATTTTTTAAAACAACTAAGAAACTAAACCCAGGGGAATTTTAATTTCTTGAAATTCGCCAATATTTAAATAAGTTTAAGCAATATTTCGAAACTTTTTGAAAGGTTAAAATTTTAATAAAAATAAAAACTCCTATGTTTTAATAAGAAAAGCCTTTTAAAAAATGGTAAAAATGTTAAGTTTTTCTATTAAGTATAAAAAACTGAATTTCGCATATGTATATAGTATATATGAAGGTGGCTTTCGAAACTTACTTGGAATGTTCAGAACATAAATAGAGGGATGGTTTGATGTTGAAGAAACTGAATGCGTTGTCATGATAAGATGCGTTTCTTTTCCGGAGGCTGCTTAGGAGTCATCAGTGGGGCTAGCAGCCTCCTGCCCCAGAACGCCACAGAACTCCCCCCTGTGACAATGCCGCGAGCACACTTCGCTCTCCGGCAAACTGGAAGGCCCATGTAGGTTAGTGGAGTCAGGTCAGCTGTCTAGGTGAGAGCCAGGTGTTGCACACATTAAGGTCACTGAGAGGGCTTCGACCACTCCTCTTACGTGCAATTGGTCCGCACCTGCAGTGAGAAGTACGGTACATATACGCGCACAGATGACCGAACAGAGTAGCGCCCAGTAGAAGAACTGTGATTTGATGGGTGTTCGTAACCACATCACATTTGATGGTGTCATGGATTGCTTGTGCTGGTGTTTCGTTCTGCCACTGCTCAGTGCACTAGGATCACTCTGGTGGTCACCTAATTTTGAAAGGTGAAGGTAAGTAGTTCGGCTTTAAGAACCACCTTCAATGAGGATGTTTGTATGTTGAAAGTGTGAAAAACGGTTTTCATATAATAGTGGCGTTTCTTCTCCGGCGCTGCTTAGGAGTCACTCATGGGGCCTAGCAAGCTCCTGCTCTACGACGCCACAATATAAATATATATTTATATATAATATATGTATAATATATATATATATATTAATATTATTATATATGATATATATAATATTATTATAGTGTATATATA
>JABUQX010102121.1:0-15000 GCA_015478945.1 Trachelipus rathkii | reverse complement strand
GTTAGACTCATATATTTATTAACATTTACATCCCTTAAAGCCATAAATAAGTACAATCAATAGAGTTGACCTAGCAGATAGGGCTTAGTTATGCTTTTGTTTACTTGCTTTACTGCTTTAACTCATGTTTTACTGCGTTAACTCATATGTTTTACTGCTTTAACTCATATATTATTAACATTACATACCTTAAAGCGTAAAATCAGTAAATCAATAGAGGTGCTGACCTAACCACAAGGGGGGATTAGGTATGCTTTTGTTTTAGCTGTTGTTTATCTGCTTTACACTTTCTGGCTAGTTTAACTTTCTGCTTGTTACTGCTTTAACTTTTCTGCTTATGTTTAACTTCCTGCTGTTACTGGTTTTAACTCAATATATTTATAACAGTTTGTTTTTTATTTGTTTATACTTTTTATTTTTTAATTATATTTTATTTATTTTATTATATTTTTATTTTTTTATTATTTTTTATATTTTATTATTTTTATTATTTTATTTTTTATTTTTATTATTATACTTAGTGTTTATTTATTTCATTCATATTGTTATTATTATTTAGAACCCACATTCACTATGACACTTTACACACATCACTATGACATCTTATACACACATTCACTATGCCACTTACATTTAGCCCCATAGCACTTACATTTCACTTATATCCACGCGGTCCACATCACACACACCATCACACACACACACACACACACACACACACATCACACTTACACTTAATACACGACATTCCACTATGATACACATTATATCACACATTCACTATGACACTTAACATTTGCCATACGACACTTACATTACACCTTATACCACACACACCCCCACCTCACAACACAGATTTACTTACCACACCGGCAGATTTACCTTACACTCACACACAGATTTCTCGTACACACGCAGATTTACTTACACATATATAACTATAATTTTAATTAAAACATTTTATGTTTTAATTAAACACGTACATATATATTATGCTCAATTAACTAAAATTAATTTCAAAGTTTCTTAAAACTTTATAATAAATTCAATCATTATCTTTGAACAAAAGAAATATTATTAACCTGTTTAATGACTTTGTTGTTTATAACATTTTATTTAACTATCAAGTTTTTAAAATAACTTTTTTAAAATTTATGAATATTTTCTTAAAAACATATATTTACGTACCTTAAAGCAATAAATCGTAGTAATCCAGTAAAGGTCAGGCCCCTAGCACCCTCTACCGAAGCTTATCCTGCGTTTATGTTCTACTTGATGCTTACTGCTACATAACATTTTTTATTAATCTTTTCACGTTCTTTTTAAAAATAACAATTATTCACTTACATTTATATTAATTCCGGCCTCGATGTTAACTAAAAGATTATTCAAAGTCTTTTAAATAATGTTCGGCATTTCTTTATTGATTAATTATTATTATATCTATGTACACTTGGCAAACTGATACGAGAACAACCCAACAACCCGCACTCCCTTTCAGAGTAGAAATGACCTCTCCTTCCTGTAAAATTGTTTGAAAAACTATCTTCAGGCCTAAATTAGGTATAATCCTTTGTATCCCGGGCGATTTCAGACCTAATTCAGGTCAAAAATATATTTCAAGACTGACCTTGTTTCTGTAAAATGTGGTGCAATAACTACGTTAGTCCTAAATTTATCTTCAATTTCAGGATAACAGCTCTTTTCTGGTATCCCGGGGCGATTAAGCCTAAGTACCAGGTCAAAGGTAAATTCCAGTATAGGACAAGAATGAAATCAATGTTATTATTATTTAAAATATACGTTTCAAACTGGAAACATGCTCGGATGGTAAGCTCCTTTAATCAGGTAATGACAGGAAAGTTTTTACCTTTTGGTGATGGCCGGAGTAATCCTTATCTCTATAAGACCTCGTATGTGATTGGTCGAGAATTATTTATGCTTTTTTGTGTTACGTATGTAGAAGAACATGTTTTTTCATATCTGAACCCAAGTTACGTTTATTTAAACTCTTAACTACTGATAAATATTATATTTAAGAAGAAATTGTGTAATAATAAAACTTTACTATATAATTAGGAATTTTAATAATCATTATCTTATTGTATTTTATATAATATATATAGTTATAGTATATATATATATTATATTATTATTATATTATATATATATATATATATAATATATAATAACTATATATATCATATATAATAATATATATAATATAATTATAATCACTAAAATTAAATATAATACAAATTTTATATAAGGTTCACATTAATATAATACGGGATTTATTCTATATATGAACACTTCACTTACATTTACACACTGATGTTTATTGACTATTTATATTAAATTCTCTAAATTTTTGCAAATATGCCATGCCATGTTATATCCATTACGATGATATACTGTTTCGTGTCGTCTCAGTAAATACCTCAGTTAACACAGTACGTAAAGAAGCTCTCTCTAGATATCATAGTATATTTACAGTCTGGGCCACCTGCATAAATACTTTCTTGCCATTTGTTTCTAATGTAGATACAATGAATTTCTGTACTGTCTATAGAATTAGGAAGCGGTTCGATGATAACCGTAGGATCATGCGATCAAGAGTTTTCTTTAAAATGCGTTAGTATTTCCTTGGTTATAGACATGTAAATGAAATTACGGTTTACGTAATAGTGCAGCATATGTCTTCTTTTCAAGCTGCAAATATACATCGCTTACGTACCTCTAACATATAATTTCATCTGCCGCTAGCTGAAAATGTAGAATCCAAGATGATGTGGTTCAGAATAAGCTGTTTCATATTTCTCACTCCATAATCTAATCCTCCTAAACTGATTTGTTTTTGATGTTTAATAAATGCTAGGTAAGTGCTTTTTCGTCTGGTTTTCTTTCGCACAGCTAATAACTGTTTCGGTCCAGTTTTTTAAAAGCGGACTTGTTTAGTTTCTGTAAGCCCGTCCTCTAGTGTGCTTTACATATAACAAATAACTCATTCTGGACTCACAAAATACGCTTGGTATATAACAGGGTGATTGGGTAGCATCACTTGAAAATTCAAATCCATCGGGTTTTCGTTTTATTAAGATGAAACGCCTACTTCCTGGGATCTTGGATTTCACTGATAATTCTTGTAGTATCATGTTAAGGTGGGTTCATGATATACACTTAGTGATAAATTAGAACACTTTTATTACAAACCAGAGAACTTGTGCACCGCTTAAGAGCCAAAACGAGTATGATTTAAATGAGTTTGGATCTAAAACGCCCGCATCCTCCAATATAATTTTTCATCCAATCACAGATAAGGATCAGGATATGAAAAAACATGTTTTTTACATACGTAAAACCAAAAAAGCGATAACATAATTTCTCGACCAATCACATACGAGGTAATATAGAGATAAGAGAAAAGGATTACTCCGGCCACTCACAAGAAAGGTAACATTTCCTTCTTACCTGATAAAGGATCTTAACCGACCAGCATGTTTCAGTTTTGCAATAGTATTTATACAAATATGATAATTAACATTGATCTCTCGATTCCTTTGTCTATAGCTGGAATTATCCTTTTTGACCTGGTATAGGCCTTAAAATCGCCCCGGGATACAAAAAAGGCTTAATCCTATAATTTAAGACTTAAATTTAGGCCTAAGGTAGTTATTGCACCACATTTACCAGAAAAAGGTCAGTTTGAACATATTTTGGACCTGGAATTAGGTCTAAATCGCCCGGGATACAAAGAATTATCGCTAATTTCGGCCTGAAGTTAGTTATTTTCAATCACATTTTTACAGAGCAAGAGAGTCAGATGTTCGTTATCTGTAGGATGGATGGTTGTTGTGTTTTCTCGTGATGGATTGCCAATGTACATAGATATATAATAATAATAATAATAATAAAGAAAAATCCGAAATTATTTAAAAAAACTTTGAATTTTTTAGTTATCATCGAGCGAATAATATATATGTAAGTGAATAATTTTATTTTTAATAGAAACTGTTAAAAAAGATGTTAATAAGATAAATGTTATGGTTAGTGGCAGTAATGTCAATAGAACATACACCGCGGCATATGGCTTGGTGTAGAGGGTGCTAGGGGCTGACCTTACTGATTTACACTGATTTATTAGCTTTAAGGTACGTAACAGATATATGTTTTTACTAAATTTCATAAAATTTTAGTAAAAGTTATGTTTAAAACTTGATAGTTATAAATTTATAAACAAAAAGTATTAACAGTTTATAATAATTTCTTTGTTCAAAGATGAATGACTTGATTTAGTTATACGAAGTTTTTAAGAAACTTTGAAATAATTTTAGTTATATTTGAATGAGTAATATAAATGTATGGTGTTTAATTAAAACAAAAATGTTTTAATAAATTATACGTTATATGTGTAAGTTAAATCTGCGTGTGTAAAGGTAATCTTGTGTGAGTGTAAGTTAAATTCTGCGTGTGTAAGGTAAATCTGTGTGTGAGTGTGTGGTGTGTGTGTGTGTGTGTGTGTGTGTTATTAAGTTGAAATGTAAGTGTCTATGTGCTAATGTAAGTGGTCATAGTGAATGTGTGTCTAAGTGGTCATAGTGAATGTGTGTATAGGTGTCGAGTGTGTGTGTGTTGTGTGTGTGGGTGTGTGTGTGACCGGCGTGTGTATTAAGTGTAATGTAGTGTCTATGGGTAATATGTAAGTGCATAGTAATGTGTGTATAAGTGTCCTAGTGAATGTGTGTATAGTGTCATAGTGAATGTGTTGTTCTAAATAATACTAACAATAGGCATCATGAAGAGAATAACACTAAGTATAATAATACAATAAAAAATCAAATATAAAATGAAAATAAGTAAAAATAATAAAATAATAATTAATAAATAATAATAAAAATAATAATAAATAATAAAAAATAATAATAAAATAAATAAAAGTTAAACAAAATTAAAAAACATAATGGTTTAATAAATTATGAGTAAGAACAGTAAAAGCAAAAGTTAAACAGTAAGCAGAAGTTAATAGCAGTAAAGGCAGACAAGTTAGAAGGCATTAAGGCAGTAAAGTTTAAAGCAGTAATAACAGTAAAAACAAAGCATACTATCACCTTGTGTTAGGTCACAGACCTCTATTGATGTTACTGATTTACTGCTTTAAGGTATGTTAATGTTAATAATATATGAGTTTAAAGCAGTAAAACATATGAGTTATAGCAGTAAATACCATGAGTTAAAGGCAGAAGCAGTAACACAGAGCATTACTTAAGCCCTAGGTTCTAGTCACACTCTATTGATTACTGATTTACGTATTAAGGTATGTAATTAATAAATATATGAGTTAAAAGCAGTAAAACATATGGAGTTAAAGCGTAATACATGAATTTAAAGGCGTATAAACATGAGTTTAAAGCCGTTAAATACAGTAAACAAAGCTACTAATACGCCCTTGGTGTTTAATTCACACGGATTGATTTCCTCGTTTCCTGCTAAATGTAATGTATGTTGATGTTTTTTAAGAAAATTTCGTGCAATTGGAGAATACTCAAATGATTGTATGTCAGACAGGCTGGAGTTTTTCTTCTGACATGCCACTTAGCTATTTGGTAACCTTGGTTCTTTATGTTAAGAAATAATGTAAGTAAGATTATTGCAATAATAGATGAATGAATCTACTCAGTTTTTAGGTTTCGCGAAATTTTTTAAAATAATAATGTTTAAGTATGAAATAAAAATGAATGACTCATAGTATATTTTTGAAAGAATATCTTTGAAATGTTTAAGTGATACGTAAGAGAAACTTATCGTATATATATATATTTTTCGTTTACCGCAGGAATATGCCGCCTGCTGGGCCCACGCCGCTGGCGACCGCCGCGACCGTCCGTCACGTCGAAGGCCGCAGCGGCGCGGACCACGGCGGATCGACTGCGGTGCGGGGGCTGGTGTCCTTTGCGCGGAGGGCGCATGCCGCGCGCCCTGGTGTTCCAATTATGAACTAGGGAAGAACATTAATATTTAAACTCTGCCTCTAGTGGACTCTGGCAGTCAGAGATGAGCCATCATAAGTGATTTCATCAACGTGAAATTCATCATATGATGGTATCAAAGATGACGCATGTCAAAAACAGGGATGTCATCAAAGCATGAACCTTCAAAGGTTGACGGCATCTCAATGCTGAGGCATTTATGCTGGGGCATCAAGTTGAGACAAAGAGTTTGAGGCATCAAAGTTGAGGCAGTCAAAAGATTTCGAGTGTGTGAGTGTTATTGTTAAGTGATATTTGTTGTGTGGTTGTGAGTGTAAGTGTTATGGTTTAATGTAAGTGTCCATGGAGAGTGTAAGTGCTTATGTGAGATGCGTGTGTATACAAGTTGTCGGTAGTGTATGTGTGCATAAGTGTTAGAAAAAGACTAACTCATAGTAGGCAAGCAGTGCCCTATCAACGTTGATAATATACACCAATCGAATCCTCAAACAATACGCTTAAACCTAGGGGTTAGACACCCATAGTTTAGGTTAATTTCTAGGCTCGGCGGGAGCGCTAGAAAAGGCCTTCGAAAAAAGTGGCATCTCATGTGTGGCACTACTGTGGCACTCCACTGGCACTATGTGGCACTCACTTGGCGACTCATTGCACTACACTGGCACTCAATGCACTCAGTTGGCACCACTGTGGCAACTCCCTGGCACTTCACCTGGCCTCCATTCTAATACTAAACACTAAAGTAGAACATCACTAGATTACTTGCTTACGGTGGTTGGCGAACCATCAAAGCCGATCAAGTTAGCGTCGGGTCAAATTTGTACCCATGGTAAATGGCAAAGGTCAAAGGGCGAAAATATCATGGTCAAAACAGGTTAAGACATCAAAAAGGGCTAAGTCCTTAAAGGAAGGACAAAAAAATTACCGTGGTCAAAATTGACCCATGGACGACCCAAGGATTGGCATGTGTTTGTACGTGAGTATAAGTGTAAATGTGAAGTGTCTAATGGTAAATGTAATGGTCCATAAGTGAATTGGTGTATAAGTGTCCATATGGTGAATGTCCTGTAATAAGTGTATAGTGTGTGTGTGTGGTGTCGTGTGTGTGTGTGTGTGGTGTGTGGTGTGGTGTTTGTTGTGTGTGTCCACGTGCGTGTGAGGTGTTGCAAGGTAGGGTTTAGGGTCCATACATGCGTAACAAGTTAGGAACGAAATATGTGACGGGTGGGGCCACGAGTGGGCAAAAAAATTAGCGTGGGGCAAAAAATGACCCATGGTATCTGGCAACGGTCAACGGCCGAAAATATCATGGTCAAACAACGTTAAGACATCAAAAACGGGCTAGGCCCCTCTTATAAGATGCAAGCAATTTTACCGGTGAGGCAAATTGGACACATGTCGAAAAATTTACGGGGGTGCGTAAAATAGGCGGGCAATACGGACGAACGGTTTGCTTTACGCAACCGTATTGGAGCCGCAACCCTTCTTCGAAAGGGTGCCAAATTAGGGTTGCCGAAAATTAGGGTTGCAAAAAATTAGGGTTGCCATAAAAAAATGACCGAGTGGGTCAAGAAATGCATCCATGGAAGACCGAAAGGGTTGGTCGACAAAAATTAGGGTGGGCCACCGTACACACGTGTGCTTGACGTCACACCGTTTTGGCGCAACCCTTTTCTTGCGAAGGGTTGCATAAAATAGGGTTGGCCATTACAAAAAATTGACGGGCTTGCCAAAAACTTAGGGTTCTCAAAAATTAGGGTTCCTCAAAAAATTAGGGTTGCCAAAAAATTAGGGGTTCTCAAAAAATTGGGTTCTCAAAAAATAATCCGGGTTCTCAAAAATCCGGGTTCTCAAAAAATCCGGGTTCTTCAAAACTCGGGTTCTCAGAAAATACCGTGGGCGAACCCAATGCCCATCGGAGAACCAAAAGGGTTCTGGTCGAAAAAAAGTTCAAGGCCAAAAAGGTCAAGGCCAAAAAAGTCAAGGTCAGGTAAAAATTTCGAGCTCAAAAAAAGGTCGCGGTCATAAAAAGGTCAAAAAAGGTCCGCGGTCAGAAAACTGGGTGTAAGAAGCTCGAAATGGAGGTTCGCAGGTTCATTCTGAGCGCAGGTCTCCCGAAAATCGTGAGGAGCCGCTATGTTAACTACTTATTATAAAGATTAATGTACGAACGGAGGCAGCGTCTGTACTACTACTGTACTGATATTAGTTAATTAAATGCATATGGCGGGAACATATGTCGAAGATAGGTAGTTCTTTATGATTCTAGTGATATCGCCTATTATATTTATTCAGTCACGATACGTGGATATTTGTTATTGGTAATCTTATATATATATAGTAGTATTATAATATTATTATATATATTTTGATATACATATATATGTATAATATATTATATATAATATCTGTATATATGTATATGTAAAAAAACGTATATGTATATGTAATATATATATATATATTATAACTATATATAATTTATAATATATATATATATATATATATATATATATATATATAATATCTATATATATATATATAATATTAGTAATATATATAAATAATTTATATATATATATATATATTAATATATATATATATATAGTATATATATAATATATAATATATATATTATATATACTATTATATATATTTATATATAATATTTATATTATATTTGGGGCATTTAAACTCTTAAAAGGACTAAAAACGAGTTGAGATTTTAGAAAATGAAAGTTTACGAGATATTTGTGGAAATAAAGAGGAATAATAGATATTAGAAATGTAAGGATTAAGGGATATGTGCCGATGAGAATGTCTGAAGGAAAGGCAAATCAAAACGGTACTAAGATGGTATGGCACGTTGCTAGAATGAATGAAAATAGAGATTGACAAGAAGGTTTTTAAAAGTCGACGGGGTACGGCCAATGGAGAGAGGGGGCAAACCCAATGGAGGTTGGGCGTTGATGGAGTAATGGGCTATTTAATAGCAAAGGGGATTAGATGGATGAAGGAAATTAGATTAACCGCGTGATTAGGATCACTTGGAGAAAAAATGTTCAATTGGAAGTTTCGTCGCAAGGGTTGCAATTAAATTGAGCAACCTGGCATATCAAATTAAAGCCACCAGCATTCCGGGATCTGCAACTGACACCACCCTGAAGTTATGTGGGAGACGGTGATGACGTATAATATATATGATATATATATTATTATATATATATATATATAATATATATATATATATATCTATAATAATATACTATATATATTATATATATGATATTAATAGTATACGAGTTTAAATAATAAAGATAAATAAGCTCAGTATTGACCCATGTATGCCATTCTATACGTTATTTTTTCATTTGGTGTTTAGAACCTCAAGAGCAATTTGAATTATGACTCCAATTAATTGTGCTCAAGCATGTTTGATTTATTGAGAACTGATTTACAAACAAGATTATACTTTCCTTCTACACTGAAATGTTAATTGAATCATATTAGATGTATTGTTCCATTTTCGTAGTGTAATATAAGTAATTATTCATTCTAGCTTATTGAAGCTTTTCTTGTTCATGTTGGGGTGGAGCCGGTTGAGTGATTGAGATGAAAGCAGTTAATTCAACCATATATCAGTCAAATAGTTTTTTTAGCATTCTTCTTAGATACAAACTTTCTTTCACTATTTTAAACTATGAATAATATTGTACTGAGTGAGAGAGAGAGAGAGAGAGAGAGAGAGAGATGAGGAGAGGAGAGGAGAGAGAGAGATGGAGAGGAGAGAGAGAGGAGAGAGAGAGAGGAGAGAGAGAGAGAGAGAGAGAGCGAAGAGAGAAGATGAGAGAGGAGAGAGAGAGAGATGAGAGAGAGAGAGAGAGAAGGAGAGAGAGAGAGAGAGAGAGAGAGAGAGGAGAGAAGAGGAGAGAGCGAGAGAGAGAGAGAGAGAGAGAGAGAGAGAGAGAGAGATGAGAGGAGAGAAGAGAGAGAGAGCAGAAGAGAGAGAGAGAGAGAGAGGAGGAGGAGAGAGAGAAGAGGAGAGGAGAGAAGAGAGAGGAGAGAGAGCTGTTTGTTCACGTAGGGATATTTGGGTGGACGGTTATCTTGAGGTATGGTGTTATTTACTCGACATATTGGAAATCGCTCCTTAGATTTTAATCGTCTGTGAATTGTTTTAGCAATTGAATATCCTGCGGGCAAGGAGGGTAAACATCGTGGTATAGTTGTTTAAGATGTTAAGGTTTTTTTTCTAGGTGGTGGGGGGAGGTATGGTTGTAATGTTGATGCAGGAGTTGATCTACCGAAAGTGATTTGTTCTGTAAATTTAACAGCCTATCATGTCAAGATGTTTTAAAGGGAGTAATTTTTTTGTTGTTCAGTGAGTAGACTGCATGATGGTGTGGGTGGGAGGGTACATGTAGTATAGGAAATTCTAGAGCTTCTTTTATGCTCTCGACTTCAGTTTTTCCTGGATTCTGTTGCTTGTTACCGATTTAGGAATAGCAATTTCCCGGGTGGGATCGCCTCCAACCTTGTGAATAGTTCAAATTCTTAAGAAATTCAACTTCTTCACATTTCCTTCTCAAATATCAAGGCTAAATAGACTAGTAAAGCTGTCTCCTGCTTTCCAAACTCCTAGACCCTCTGAAGATCCCTGCGACGTGGCGTTTGGTGCACTCAGTCTATTTTACTATTGGTATATGTAGTATAAAACGGCAGGTGCTAGAGGAGTTGACCTCTCACCACTCCACGCACATTTGGCATCGCCTCTTCGCAAACACAAGGGGTGCCGTGCTTTTCTCAATGAATTTGTGGTGGAAATTTGGAAACCCCCATGCTTGTTCTTTTGTGGTGCTTCCTTCTTCCCATCACCTCTTTCTGTGGACCACTCTCATGAGTTCATGCTGTTATTGTTTTTCTCCTGTTTTAATCTCCTGCTCTTAAGGCCTCCGTCAGCGTTCACGCTTAGAGATTGTTGTTATGTCTTGGGTATTGGGTGCTTTTGTGCCAATTATTTTTATTTTACAAATTCTGCTCCTTCATGACCGGTAAATTGTCGGTTAACTTTGTTGACCGAATGAAAAAAATCTTACATCAGTCTATGTGTAGTGGTTCCGTGGTGTTTATCGTTGATGTTAAGTAATGCATGGGCTTTTGTTGGCAACTAAAATAAAAAATAAACCACTACAGAAGTCCACTGTATCGTATTATGAATTTTGCAAAAGGTTTTTACATTTCGGTCATAAGATTTTACTCCTATTGTGAACCTATGCGAAATTACTTATAGGCGGTTTAAGGTCGAAGCATTGTACAAAATACTAAGTCACCAAGTGTGGTTCTTATCAATAGGAACCCTATGGGGTTTGATTTTTTATGGGGCCCATGATTTCCTCTATGGTTTTATTATGGATTGCTATAATTTCTTATAGGGAATTCCCCTAGGAAATCGAGTTTCAGGATTTCGTCTTACACCACACTAATACTTCCAATAACTCTCTCGCAGTCGTCCTTCTGCCCGTCCAATTGTCGCGTCACCTTTTTTATTACAAATTTGCCTATTACACACGGATGCTGCTCTTCCTGAACTCTCCTGCCAATACCTCCTCCATTGAGAAGGGCTTTTCCCCACACGCCGTTTCTCTTCTCTACGTAGCATCTTTACTATTTCGACTCTGCTGACCCATAGACTTAGACCGGAGTTATCTCAATCCCTGAAAGTGTAGCTCCACTCGCATAAGTCTGCGAAGCACAATTCCTTTCTCTATTTTCCCCAACCACAATTGGACTTGTACACTTTCAAGACACCTCAGTGAATCAATCAGCATGTTCACCTTTTGAAAATTTGGACATGCCGGGAATTTCCCTTACTAACTTCGCCTGGAACCCTGGTAGGCCTCCCGTTCTTTTCCCATCAGAGGATATGACCATCATATATATATTAATATCTATAGTATATATATATATATATATATATATATATTATATATAATATTATGATATAATATATATATAATATATATATGATATCATTAGTATATGATTATCAGCGGCGACTGCAGTAACATTTTACTACTTTGGGCCCTCTCTCTCTACTCGTCTCTCTCTCTCTTAAATATATATATATATATTATATAATAATATATATATATATATAGTATAATAATATAATATATATATATAAATAATATATAATAATATATTTATATATTATATATATATATATATACTTATATATATAGTATTTATCATTATATATATATATAATACTATATATTATATATAGTATATATTATATATAGTATATATATGTATATTATATATAATTATATATATATATATATATATATATATATATATGATAGGACGAGATACGTGGATGGTTGAGACCGTTGATATCAGGATACGTTATTTTCAGTTAAGTTTGGTTAGGTTAGGTTCGGTTGGGTTTGGGTTTAGGTTAGTTAGGTGTACCCGCAAAATTTAATGTATTCCCTAAAATCTATTTAAAATAACGATAACTTAATTATTGATTTTCGCTCTTGGAGTCAACCACTTAATACATAAGCCTATATATTACTATCATATATATATATATAATTATCATATATAATATAAGTATATATATGTATAGTATAGACTGTATTATTCAGATCTATATATATATTAATATATATATATATATATATATATATATATATATATATATATAAGTTATATATATACATATAGGTCAGCTCTAGAGAAGAGCCGACAATCCAATATCTCAAAACTACAACCTTTACAGGAAAAGGAGATAGCCATGCTGGAACTGCTGGTCCAAATTTTTTAGTGCGGAAAAAATGTAAGAAAAAATAAAAAAAAATAAAAAATAAAAAAAAAATTATATTTCAAAACTACAATAGGCTTAACAGCGCAAAGAAACACTTTTTTGGGAATCCTGGTAAATCATTTGGATAGGAAAATGTAAAAAATATAAAAAAATAAAAAAAAATTATTGTTAATAATTAATTAGTAATATGATTTAGAGAGGCCTATTTGCAGGGCTGCGGAGGTCGGAGTCGGCGTCGTCGTAGTCCCGGAGTCGATCGTGCAATTTCCAGGAGTTCGGAGTCGGAGTCGGAGTCGAAATTCTGTTTGCAAGTGGAGTCGGAGTCTGAAGTTCGATAAGTTATCTGTGCAAGTGAGTCGGAGTTCCGGGAGTCCCGGAGTCGAAAATTCTATGTAGTGGAGTGTCGGCGAAATTTATATAATTATTAATTTATTATTTATTATTAATATTATTATTATTATTATTAAGATATATTTATTATTTATTATTATTATTATATAATTATTATAATTAAAATGTTGTTTATAATTTTAGGAAAGGGAAGTTTCATTTTGTTTCTTGCAATTTTTGCCCATTATATATATATAGTATATTTATATATCTAATATATATTATATATAATATATATATATATACTAATAGTAAATTATATATATAATATATTATATAATATTATATTATATATATATATATTATATTATAATATTATATATATATTATATATTATATATATATATTATATATCTTCCTTTATTTTCCCAAGACTGGGGGTAGGGTGCGTGTCATGCAATCGGAAAAGAAAAGTAGTAAGAAAAATGACACACAGTTGAAAAGAAAGTCAGCCTATTCGGCCCCTTTTAGCTATTAGTGAGAACTCCCGCGTCAGAAAACCACCCTAAAGGCTTCCATACGGACCGCGACGGACCTCCTCTGGCATATAGTCAGTGTAGGGTTCATCTGCGTTGCAACGGTGGGCCACAACCCATATCCCCTCAAAAGTTAAACCCCCGCCATTCTCTCTCTACAGTCACCTTCTTCTCGCCCTCTGCCAAACTCAGATCTCTCTCACTGCAGACATTCCTGTACTGAACTTCAATCCACTTTTCCTCTGTCTCCCCAGCCGGGTCGAATCCCAACACACTCCCACCTATAGCATATGCGCTTAACCAATCCCGACCTAAGTCATTCATCCTTTCTCACATGACCCAAACCTTCCTCAACGTAACTTTCAATTTTTCTCTCATTTATCCTTTCTTCACAACCAACAAATAATTCTCTAATACGTTCATTCCCAGTTTTATCAATTCTTCTCACACTAACACCCCCTACAGATTGTCTTTGCTGAACACATTGAACTTTGCGAATCTATACGTTCTTATATCCACACCATAGTCTCACTACTATATACAGTAACACAGGTAACTAACATGCCCTCATGAAAGCCCAGCGCACTCCAAGACTAGTCCTTTCACATCTACGCAACGATTAATTGCACTAGCACACTTCCTGCCTTCACTAAACTTTCTACTACATCACTCCGCATTATCCGTTTCCCTTTTCATCCAACAATAATCCTAAATATCTAAACTCAGTCACTTGTTCCAGCTGCTCACAATCTAACATAACTTCATACCGAGGACTGTCCTCACAACCATACCTTACTCTTATCACGTTTACTTTCCAAACCCCTCCTTTTCACACCTTGCCAAACCCATATGTCAATCCTCTCAAAATTCTCTTCAGATTCACCAACACAAAAACCAAATCTATCCGCATAATAATCGGTAGGACACGCCTCCACTCCCTCCATTCTCCATCATTTCTCAACGACATTTCATGCCACCCAGTCTAATACAGTTGCCCATCTCTAACCTTTCTTTCAAACCCCATTCCATGATACCAAATTGGGGTAACCAAGGAGACAAATACAGGATCCCTGCCTCACTGCCCGGCTATTAGATATTAAACCCCAATATATATATATATTATATATATATATATAATAATATATATTAAATATATATATTATATATAATATATATAATATTCTTTTATTATAAAAGTTTAATATATATATATACTATATCTTATATATATATATATATATATATATTATATATATATTATATACTAGTATATATATTATATATATATAGTATATCGACAAAAGTAATTGTTAGCTAT
>JABUQX010102120.1:7500-17043 GCA_015478945.1 Trachelipus rathkii | reverse complement strand
ATTTTCCAGAGATTTTCTTTTTTTTTTTTTTTTGTCACTCCAGAGTTTCTGCTTTCTTTGCGCAATAGTTTTTTTCTTTTTAAGATGTCTTAACTCTGAAGAAGCGTTGCGGCAGTATGACATCTCATTTGTAATACAATAATCAACTACTCCAGTATTTTTCATTTCTTTAGCAATAACTCTTTTGGCAACACTTGTAGACAATGTTTATTTGACCAGCTGCCTCTGGGTCCAGGAGCATTCCCATGAAATGATGAAATAGAAAAGTTTTTTGGGTTTTTTTTTTTAATTTTTTAACATTTTTAAAAATTTTAATGAAAAGTTGATCGAGGTCTTATCTTCCTTCTCATAAATTTTTTCAGAAGTTCAGGAATAGGAATTAGATATCAAAGTTATAAATCTCTTTGATTTATAGGCGTCGAATATCAATTCGGTTGATATATGATTATATTCAACACTATTAATTCTTTAGGTTATTAAAAGGATTACCTTTCGTGACAAAAAGCTTAATGCTTTGTGATCGGAAATATTTAAGAGGATTTATTCAATTCTTTAAAATAAAAAGAGAAATTAGTTAAATGCGCTGATACTCACTGAGATGAATAAATTTTATAAAATAATTTATAAGATTCATAAGTCAGAGTATAAATTCTTAGGCTAAGAAAAAGTTGATATGTAATTTTTTATTAATTTTACTTCCATATTGGAAATTATCCACAATTTAAATTCTAAGTTACTAGGATGAGGCGAATTCATGATGTATTCTTGTGCTCTTTCTTTCCTCTCCTTCAGAGCAAAACACTTTTTAATCCTTGATTTTCACTGAGCTTCTTAGATCTTTCCTTTTTAAAGAGATTTAAGTCAATATGTGTTACTATATTCTTTTAAGGGTTAAGCAAAAATGATGCCTGATAATCATATAAATTTAATTGGATAATTTTATTTTCCTGTGTTTTCCTGTTTTCCCCTGCACGTCTTTTCATTTTCTGTGTTTTCCTGTTTTTCGCTGTTTTCCCCTGTTGGTATACACCTGATATATATATATATAATTATATATATTTTATATATATATTATTTATTATATATTATATTTATATATATATATTTATTTATATATATATATTTATATATTTATATATAATATATTTTATTTATATTATTATATATATATTATATATATATATATATATATATATATATCTATATATTATATATTATATATATATTATAGTTTTTAATCATCTCTATTATTAGTAGACGGGTTTCAATTTGAGGATAAAAAGTAGCACCAGGGCCTTTGACATGGAGAACACTTTATTAATCTATCAACGTTTCGGAAAAAATTTCTCATCAGGCTAAAATATATTGAACAATAAAATTGAAAATAAAAAACTTAACTAAAGAACTTCCCAAAGTAATATTAAGCAAACGATTGTGTTCTATATTAACATTAATTTTAACGATGTTTATTATAAAGTATACAATAGAAACGAGTTTGGGCAAAGAAAATAATAAAGTAACATTTGGGGCTTTTATTTATAATTATGTAAACGGAAAACTATTTATTAGAAGAGAAATTAGATCTAACTATTTCAAAATTGTACAATTACTAATGGACGATTAAACTGGGAGTCATGATATATTTTAAATTTAACTTTTTAGAACGGTGGTGACGGACAAACTATTATGGTACAACATCTGAGGGTTAAAGGGCAACACTGTCGGACTAGTCCGCTTTTACATCCACCAAGATTTAATTTGCACAGCGTAACTTACTGCATTCACAATTTCTACTACACTCGCATTATCCGTTATTTTTCATCAACATTTATTAAATTATTTTAAAACTCCAGACACTTGTTCCAGCTGCTTAACATCTAACATAACTTCACATGGAGGACTGTCCTCACTCACAACATAACTTCTCTTACTAGTACTTTCAACCTACTTTTACACAATGCTAATATCTCTTACAATCCTTCAACTCTCTTAGATTCGCCACACAAAACAAATCATCCACATATTATAAGGTAGGGCACCTCACTCATCTCATTTTCCCCCATCCATTCTAAACCATTTCTGCATGGACCACCTTAATTCTTTCATAACCCCATCCTTATAGCTATAGCTTCAACAAGCAGACATAACACAAATTCCTGCCTCGTTCCGGTATTAATACTAAACCAATCATCTTTGACACCATTTTCTTACACACGTTTCAATATCGTCATACATATTTTGGATTCCACTCAGAAGCCTGTCACCAAAATTATATATCACTACACGCTGCCATCAGAGCTTCCTATTAACTATTTAACAGCCAAAGGAAGTCCATTATAACATACGAAGATTTATTCTTCTTTCCTCTCATTTTTCATCATTGTTTTTCAGTATAAAGATTTGATCCACACACTCTCTACCACTTGTTCTTCACCAATCAGTCCTTCGTCACTCGACGCACCTCTTTCGACCAATACAGATATATCTTCCTAACAGCACAATAAAATAATTCCTTCAATATATATTATATTATATATTATTATATTCTTTTATATTATTTATATATTATATATATATATATATATTTTATATTATATATAATATTATATATCTATATGGGTCAGACTTTACTTAGAACATGCATGTTATCTAAAAATACAGCAGATCATACTAATAACATTTTCCAAATAAGGCGGTGGGAAAATTTAAGTGGGAGTAAATATGGAAACCTAAGTTAACTGTGTACTAAAAAATTATAAATTAAAAAAATGTAATGTACGACTTTTTTAAAAGAATTTCGGTTTAATGAGTATTGTTACGGCAAGAGGCCAGAGTTGCAAAAATTGGTTTTTTTTATCATTTCTCGTTTTTTTTAACTTAAGGAAAACCGCTGGGATAAAACCGGACAATGGGTGGGAAAGAGTCGGGGATTCTCGGTTACCTGGGGGAGCGACGGGGGGACTAATGTTCTCCCCTCTGTCAAAAGGGCCGTTCGAGCCCCCTATACAATCATATTTCTACCACCTATTCTGTGCGCAAACGAAGGGAGATAAACATCCTTTCTGGGAACTGTGGGCGGTCCTATGGGTGGAAATAATTTTTGGAGGAGTTATTTACATTGTTATTTAAATTATTATAAATATGAAAATTCATTTTAAGACTTTTTGCTATTTTTTTATAAAATTTTCTAATGACTAAATTTCTTCGATTACAAAAATGTATTTGTTTTAGTGTAGCATTTGTAGTTTTGTAGATAAATGCATGTAATCAAAGTAAAGTCATATATTATATATATATAATATTTATTATATATATATATATAATATATATATATATTATATATATATATCTATTTTATATATATATATATATATATTATATATATATATATATATATTATAATATATTATATATATATATATTATTATATATTTATAAGAATCTACAGTGGACGTAGACCTAACACCATTCAAACTACCAAATCCAACCTTATAACTCTCAAACACGAACTCAAACCAAAAAACTTACATCCTAATTTAAATTCCGGTATATACAAAATCCCCTGCCTAGATTACAACAAACACTACATAGGGGAAACCAACAATTTCGACACACGCATTTACCAACATAAATATAACTTACATACTGATGAACTTTTCTCTTCATTAACAATTCATAGAAACAATAACAATCATCTAATTAATATTATTACATCCTCCAAAATTATTCTACCCATCCAAGACACCACAACAAGAAAAATAACCGAGTCTTTTCTAATTAAAAACACCCAAAATTACAATACTCAAACAGGAAACCCTTACATTGACGATATCACCAATTTACATTTAAATAAATCCAATAAACTTAAAAATTACCTCAAACTAATTTAACCAAACACTATGTTCCCTTTTAATTTTCACCCAGGTTGCCAGAAAACAGAACCATAATCTTAAGATCGTCTCACTTTGATCATCAGTTCCTGAAGAAGTTACCCGCCACGGGAACGAAAGCTCGGACTCTTACAACTATATCTTAAGCTCATTAATTGTGAAATAATTTTGTGTTCATGTAATTCAGTGCATATTTGATTAATTAAAGTCTCGTTAATACATTTGTTTCGTGTCGCCTCCAAGGGTTTAATAATATAATAATATAATATATATTATATATATATATATATATATATATATATATATATATATATATATATATATATATATATATATATATATATATATATATATATAATATATATATTTATATATATATATATATATATATATATATATAATATAGTTGGGAAAGCTTTCCATCTGAAAGTCTCCGATTAGCTCCTTATATATTTGTTTCCTGTTCAATTTCTTCAAATCTTCCATTTGAAAAAGCACAAACTTACCGGGGAGAGGGAGGGACTTTTTTTGGTAAATCCTTTCTGTAAGCTGGTTGGACATGCCTGTCGTACTTCTTTCATTTCCCTTAAATAATATGCTTCAGGAGGGGGGGGGGAGGTGGATTCTTGGAGTTTGCAGATTGAATGGCTGGAAGCCGGATACTCTCTTTCTTGTATGACGAAATACTTTCAGCTTGTTTCAGTCCACCAAAACTAATAATAATATTTAATCACCCTTGTTATCTCTCATTATATATATATTTATATATATATAATATCTCTTAGTTATAAAAATATATATATTATATATATATATATATATATATAATATATATATATATATATTTATATATATATATATATACTATATATTATATATATTATATATATATATATATTATTATATATATATATTATATTATATTTATTAATATTATAAAAAAATTTTTAATATATATTATATATATATATTATATTAATATATATTATATTATATTATATATATTTATATATAAGGAGATCCAATAACCAATGGGTAGGCAGGGCTTAATTTTAACTATAATATATATATATATATATATATTTAATAATATTTATATGTATATTATATATATTTATATATATATATATATTATATATTATTTAATATATTATATATTATATTTAGGAGAGAGAGAGAGGAGAGAGAAGAGAGGAGAGGAGAGAGAGAGAGAGAGATCGATATATCGATATTTTTCTAAACGGGCATCCCTACTGGGAAGAGCGGTGAGTCAAAAGCAGAAGTCAGAATGCTTTTTAGGCACATGAGTTTAATATATTAAAAATGAAAAACAGGGATCGTCCATTTAACCAAGTTCAATATAGGAACATAAGCGGCGGAGAAGCACAAAATTTTTTGCCTTTTTACAAGGGAAAATGAAATTTTGTTTTAAATTTCGATAACAGCTCTGTAAGAAATTAATTTTTATGGATTAAATTTGTTTTAAATATTAAAAAAATATAAATAAATAATTCACTTCTTTTGTAGGGCATGCATGCCTACTTTCTACCAGGGGCAAGTCTGATTATATATATATATATACTATATATATTATATATATATATATATATATTATTTATATATTTATATATATTTTATATATATATATATATATATATTATATATATATATACAAATATCACCACTTACACTCACTAGCAGAGCCCTATTCAAGGAGGGGGTGCTACTATTTATATTATCACAACCCTCACAATTAACACCATTAATAATAATAATATATAATAATATAATATATATAATAATAATAATAATAATAATAATAATAATAATAATAATAATAATAATAATAATAATAATAATAATAATAATAATAATAATAATAATAATATAATATAATATATATAATAATAATAATAATTATAATTATTATTATTATTATTATTATTATTATTATTATTATTATTATTATTATTATTATTATTATTATTATTATTATTATTATTATTATTATTATTATATATTATTATTTTATTATTATTATTGCAGGGACGTGTCCTTCAGTAATTACATGGTTCTTTAAACTCTAGAATCTCATTATTCTTTTATTTTATCCCGAGATAGAGGTAAATCTATCCTCTGTAACACTGAAAGCTCATTTTTAAAGAGAAAATGTAATTATCTTTCCGGTTCATAATTATCACAGACTTTTAGGTAATTTGCATAAGATATCAAATGTTACTTTGCTTCTTGCTCCTCCCAACTTTTGCTTCTTTGCTCCAATTTTTTTCTCTAATTTCACTCTTCTCTCTCTCTCTCCTCTCTTTCTCTTTTCTCCTCTTCCTCTTCTTTTCTCATTTCTGCTCTTTACTCTCTCTCTCTCTTCTCTCTACTCTCTCTCTTCTCTCTTCTCTCCTCTCTCCTCTCTCTCTCTCGGAGCAATTTCTTTTATTTTTTAAGATAAAATCAAGTCACTGCTCCCTACAATTATTTTCTGTCAAATAATTTTTTTCGAAGGTTGTTATATCTGTACTCTCTGAGCTTTAGATTTAAAAGGCATATGGTCCTAATGATATCATTTCGATGGCTCTTAAAAGCCAAACAAACAGGAAAAAGTTTGAATCTGTAAACCCCCAACACCATACTCCCCCCAAAAATAGGAATAGGGAAAGGTAACCCCCTAACACTAACCCAGCTCCGAGAATAAAGTCAAGCCTGTATTTTGATGTCATAGTTCCATTTTAGGGAGTTGTTGCCCTTATGGAGATATTAGAATGCTTAAAAGGTGTTTATTGAATAAAGAGATAAATAAATCATTTCAGTAAAATAGGTAAAGAATTACAAAGGTTTTAATTATAAAGAGTTTAGATTAATGGAGATTATAAATTACAATAATAAATAACCTGATCTCATTCACAATTTATGAGCATTATATCGATTTTCTTTTTTTTTCTTTTTTTTCTTTCGTAAATTCTTGTTTCTGAGTGACTACCTTCTTTTATTTATTATTATTATTATTATTATTATATTTTATTATTATTATTATTATTATTATTATTATTATTATTATTATTATTATTATTATTATTATTATTATTATGTACTAGAAGTAGTAGTAGTAGTAGTAGTATTTTTATTGTTATTATTATTATTATTATTATTATTATTTTATTATTTTATTATTATTATTATTATTATTATTATTATTATTATTATTATTATTATTATTATTATTATTATTATTATAAATTTATTTTATATTAATTGTGAAATTTAAAAAATAATTTTAATAAAAAATCAAAAAGAGCTTACATTATCTTGCTAATACAACTTTTATCATGAATAAATACTTGATGTACCTGCAAAACACTCAAATATTCAAAAAATATTCAAGCATTTATTCATTTCAATAAATTTCACATTGATATTTGACTTAGTACCCTTGATCATTGTTCGGAGGATTACAGAAGTTATGTTGTGTATCAGTTTAATTGCACAGAAATAAAATGTAATTGATCTTGTGTGGGATACACAACTAACACTTTAGGAACCCGAATTATGTAAGACAGGTATAAACCCAGTAAAATATGGGAACATTACAAGACGGAACAACAAATCCCCTCCTACAGTTGAAATTGCTAGTTGTTATAAAATCTTATTTCAAGTTGGCAATTTCAACTATCTTCGTATAACAGAATCTCTTTATATTAAAAAACTTAAGCCAGACGTTAATGTGAAATTTAATGAAGTGAATGATTGCTTGAATGTTTTTTGAATATTTGAGTGTTTTGCAGGTACACCTAGTATCCATGATAATAATTGTATTTGCAACTAATGATTTTTTTTTATTTTTCATTGATATGATTTTTAAACTTCACAATTAATGTAAAATAAATTTAGATTTTAATATTTTGAAATTTTTTTATTATTATTATTATTATTATTATTATTATTATTATTATTATTATTATTATTATTATTATTATTATTATTATTATTATTATTATTAAATTTAATACCTTTTTCAAATTTAAGAAATATCGTGAAACTTTAAATAATGCTTTAGAACTAGTCAAAAAATATTTATAATAATAAAACTCAGAACGAAGAAAGAGAAGAATCCCAAAAAGATTTTATATTATTTATTATTAGTTTTCTTCTTTTGCAAAAGAGGAGCTGCGATTGGCTTTTAGGTTTGATCGAGAATACCAGGGATGTTACTGGTCCTGCAAAAATTGCTAAAATTTTTAACGGTTATTTTATCGATCTTCCGATGGTGCCTCATGATCATATTGACCCATTTCTAATAGTGACCAATTTGAGAATACGCCTATGTCCTACTTTTCCTTGCATCTAAGGAGGAAATACGAAATGCAATATTGGATCTGAAATGCGATAACTTTAAGAAGTCTCTGGTCCTGTTAAATTATAATAAAAGTTGGTGGCTGAAGATCTCTCGTATATTTTTGGAGCTAGTATTTAATACCTTTATTAAGGAGTCCATTTTTACTGGTGTCTTGAAAAGAGCTCTAGTATTTCCATATTCAAATCTGGCAATATCAAGGACAAAATGAACTTATAGACCAATTTCGATTCTCGCGACCTTTTCTAAAATATTTGAGAGAATTGCCTATAATTGCCTCTGTTCATATTTAGAAGCCCACGGCTTAATAAGCGAGTTCAAATTTGGTTTTAGATCCAACAAATCTACACAAGACGCTGCCCTAAATCTATTATATCTTCATCATAAAATTATTAAGAAAATTGTTTTACTTTTTCACTATTAATTGACTACACCAAAACATTTGACACTGTTTCTCATGAGAGTCTTCTGAAAAAATGGAATTGTATTGTATAAGGGATTATCCACTAGAGCTTTTTACATCTTATTTTGTTAACAGAATACAGTACGTTCACATACTTGTGCATTTCTCGCCAATTTCTAGCTGTGTCGGTCGGTGCTCCACAGGAGTAGTGTCTGTGTTCAACTTTTTTATAATCTTCATCAATGATGATTATAATTATAATTATAATGACGTACGACGATCTGTATGCTGATAATCTGGTTGTTTGCTCTACTGAAGCTGGCTTTGTAGTTGCCCTTAGCAATGTAGAAAATGACTTGAGATCCATTGAGACTTGGAGTAAAGTTCGAAAATTTATCAACCCAATAAAATCTAAATTCAAGCTAATTACGCCCAGTCTCGTCTAACTTTTTGATCTTAAAATATCCGGTATGGCTATAGATAGAGTTAGACATTTCAACTACCTTTATCTGATATTGCAAGTCAAACTGCGTTTTAACAGGTATATCTTGATCCTTTGTTACCTCTAAATTGGCTGGAGCTGGAACTGTAGATGTGATTTACTCTTTACGTTGAGTTCTACCTTTAAAAACTACGAATGTTGTATTTTCCCTTGCTTATCTTAATATTAATTTGCATATGATTGCTTGGGGGGTTCAAATACTAATTACCTTAGAATTTTTCAAGTCGCATTTAATAACCTAGTCAGGAATCAGGGATACTCATTGCTGTTAATGTGCGCGATGCACGTGCAATTTTTAATGAAAAACAGCTACTGTATATTACCTAAGACTGTCCATTTTGGACAACAAACATAATTTCCCAAACAAGTTTATCATTTAATTTACAAA
>JABUQX010102120.1:0-2500 GCA_015478945.1 Trachelipus rathkii | reverse complement strand
TATATATATATATATATATATATATATATATATATATATAAAATAGATAACCTTTAATATATATATATATATATTATATATATATATATATATATATTTAAATTATAGATATATATATATATATATATATATATATATATATATAAAGAGATCACTTGTTGAATGCACTTTTGTTCAGAGGAACACATCTAAATTTTAGAACAAGCGAAAGCTTTCTGGAAGGCAACAACGTCGCACACGATTTTTTAAACTTTTCCTCTCCCTCTCTTTCTCTCTCTCATATGCTGTCTCTCTATTCTTCTTATACTTTCTCTCTCTCTTCTTCCCTTATGCTCTCCCTTTATATCTATCTTTTAATCTATCTATCTATCTATCTATCTATCTATCTATCTATCTATCTTTCTATATTTTTATTTATAATATATATATATATATTATATATATATATATATTATATATATATATATATATATATATATATTATATATAATATTATAATTATATATATATTATATATATATATATATTTTATATATATATATACATATAATTATATATATCATATCATAATCTATCTATCTATCTATCTATCTATCTATCTATCTATCTATCTATCGACGGAGTCGCATGGCAAGGTCTCGGGTTCGAATCCTAGGTAGAAATTACCTAGAGAAGTTCCCCTCCTAGAATAGGGCTATGCCCGTGAGGTGTGAACTTTTTGTAAAAAATCAAAAAAAAATCTATTTATCTATCTATCTATCTATCTAGACCATTTTAATTTGCAATTATCGATCTTTATAGTTATTATTAATATTATTATTATTATTTTTATATTATTCTTATTATTATTATTATTATTATTATTATTATTATTATTATTATTATTATATATTATTATTATATTTTTATTATTATTATTATTATTATTATTATTATTATATTATTATTATTATTATTACATTATTATTATTATTATTATAATAATAAATAATAATAATAATAATAATAATAATAATAATAATAATAATAATAATAATAATAATAATAATAATAATAATAATAATAATAATAATAAATAATAATAATAATAATAATAATAATAATAAAAATAATAATAATAGTTGTAATTATGGTTATAATATTATTATTATTATTATTATTATTATTATTATTATTATTATTATTATTATTATTATTTTGTCATTGTGATTACTGGTTAGTATTATTATTATTATTATTATTATTATTATTATTATTATTATTATTATATTATTATTATTATTAATGATAATATTATTATTATTGTCATCTATATATTGATATTAGTAATACACTTATCATTAATATAATTATTATTATTATTATTATTATTATTATTATTATTATTTATTATTATTATTATTATTATTATTATTATTATTATTATTTTATTATAACATAATTATTTGTGTTAGAATAAAACTTATAGCTATTTCATAGTGATTATTCACATTATTCTAGTTATTTATATTTTATTGTACATTTAATTAATACAGTTATTGTTACTATTAGAGAGGAAGAGGCATCTGCGTAGTTGATGCTCAAAATGTATATGTATAAATGTATTGTATTCGGGGCTCAAAGGGCACAACACTGTGTTGCAATCAGTAGCCCCATTTCAGATAGAAGTGAAATTGAATCCTAATTTACATGATTTATTGCCATTTTGTAATTGTAATAATATCTATTATATTTGTATCTATGTTTTTAAAGGATAAAAATTGTGACTGCTATTCTGAATAAAAGTTTTTTGATTGATTGATTGATTATTGTTATTATTATTATTATTATTATTATTATTATTATTATTATTATTATTATTATTATTATTATTATTATTATTATTATTATTATTATTATTATTATTATTACTTATTTATTTATCACTTTTATAGTTATTTTTTATTTTTAGTTGAGAATAATTTAAATTACTTATAAAATTATTTAATATTATAATTATGAAACTATAATAATAATAATAATAATAATAATAATAATAATAATAATAATAATAATAATAATAATAATAATAATGAAATAATATTTCAAAATATTCTTTTATTTCTAAGTGCTTTTTATTATTTTGTTTCATGTCAATTAATATTTTTATTTTTTTTTTAAAAAAACACGTAATTAATTTTTTAAAAAAATAATTTATTTATTTATTAATTTAGTTATATATCTATTTATTCATTTTTTTTTTTACTTAGTTATTAATTTATTTATTTTCGTTATTAATTCACTTATAACATTTAGTCACCTAAACATATAATTTAAATTACAGTAGAAACCTTTTTATATATATATATATATATATATATATATATATATACTTTTGTTAGAGGAACATATATATATATATATATATATATAAATATATATATACTATATATATATATATATATATATATATATATATAATATATATATATATATATATATATTATATTATAATATATTT
>JABUQX010102119.1:12500-15802 GCA_015478945.1 Trachelipus rathkii | reverse complement strand
GAGAAAAGACTGAGAGAGAATCGTTTTTCAATAAATCTCATGTCATGCGTTTTAATACTGAATCTCTGGACACTGACACTCATCTAAGTACCAGTCTTCAGTACGCATTCTAGCTGTGATTAATAGATCCTAAATTCTCAAATATAAATTAACTACAATTTCGTCTACGAAAAATCCATATTAAAAATAACATAAAGTAAAGTAAATAAATTAAATAAATAAATAACATAAATCAGACAAGGAATCTTACTGTTTACTAGTCCTTGTCTGTAAATTTATTTTGCTAATTCTTTGTAAGCCAAACAATTCACAGTGTAACGAAGATTTCATTGCAAACAAACCCAACAAAATGACAATCTTCTGAAGGGTAACACCAAAATGCCAAGCCAACGGTATAATAGGTACCCGAGAGAAAATTTCTATAAGAGAAGTATTACAATCACCATTTATCTATATATATATATTATATATATATATATATATAATATATATTATATACTATATGAGATATAATATAATACAACAATACTATAATATATATATATATATAATATATAGATACAGCATATACTATACTATATATCTACCATTTATATCTAACGTAACTAAACACTATTATAATACGATATATAAATACTATAACGTATATATATTATATATATATATATAATATACGTATATATATTACTATATATATTACTATATATAATATATACTATATATACTATATACTATATATATATAATATAACTACTGATACCTATATACATACTACTTATATATACTATAACACCATATTATAATAAGATATATACAGTATCACTAGATATAATATATACTATAATATACTATACTATCTATAGTAAATATATATAGTATATATATATACACTCATAGACGGATAATATTATAGTATTATATTATTAACTATTTATATATATTATAATACTATACTATGATACTATATATATGGTATATATACGTATCATATAATAATATATATATTAATATATATATAATAATATATATATATGTTATCGAATATCCGGCAGTTATCCTATATCCGACTTTTTTTTTTTAAAATGATGAAGTGAAAAGAAAATTGCAAGATATTTTCAGGAAAAGGGTTCAAAAATAGGACACGTGTAATTTTAGGGACATTTTCAAAGACACTCAAATTAAAAATTAGGATAAGATAAGGTAGGTTAGGTTTGGTTAGGTTAGGTTAGGTTAATTGATTTTAGCTATTTTGAGGTAGGTAAGGACAGGTTAGCAATTACAACTTAAATAATTATAATCACAAAATATATAATAATAATAATAATAATAATAATAATAATAATAATAATAATAATAATAATAATAATAATAATAATAATAATAATAATAATAATAATAATAACTACATGAATACAATGAATCGAATAATAATAAATAATAATAATAATAATAATAATAATAATAATAATTACTAACAATAATAATTACTAATAATATTAACAAATAAATAAATAAAAAAAAATAAATAAAATGCAGATTATATCCTGGAAATTATCACGTTTTATAACATCTTATCCCCCGAAGGTCAAAGTTAGTTATTCGACTTAGAAATTGGGTGAGAACGAGTCTTTTTGCATCTCATCACCATCAACTTAAATAAGAAGAGCTTAATGGATGAATTACTTTCAGACATGTGAAAATGACCTTACTCGCAGTTTAGTTGTCTATGCGTGAAGGCAAAATTACTCATAGTGACTCTTACGAAATCCCTTATGAACCCGTTGGGAATTTAAGTCATTCAGCGATATAGCCGGTAATAGTATATATATATATATACTATATTTATGATATATATAGATATATACTATATATATATAGTATAATTATAGATATATATAAATACAATATATAATACTATATATTATGCATATATATATTATATATACTCAATCATACCCACCTTCTTCCCCAAGACTGAGGGTAAGGTGCATCACATGCATTGGAATCAGAAAAGTAGTAGAAGGATATGGCGAAAGTCGAAAAGAAAGCCCAACCTTATCGTTTCCTTTAAACATTTAAGGTGTTTAAAACTCGTCGCTGTCAGAAAATAAACCCTAGTAAGTTCTCACGGACTACGACAAGGACGCTCCACGATTATCGGCATCTCGTCAATATAGTGCGTTCATTCCTTGGCTCAGGTGGGCCACAAGCCATACACCCACACAAAACTCCTTCATTCACTCATATTATGCGTATCTTTTTTTCTCGGCCTCTGCCAAACTCACATTCCTTATCCTTCAGGCACATTACTTTATCTGACTCAATCCAACCTTTTTCCTTCGAGTTTCTCCAGCCGGTCGATTCCAGCACACTCACTACTTAACATATTCCGCTTACCAACCGACTATTATCCATCCTTTCCACATGAGCAAGTCATCTCAATGTACTTTCATTTATTCTCTTATTTACTCCTTTCTCTACACCACACAACTCCCTAATGCGTTCAATCCTAATTTTATCAATTGTTCTCACACCTAACCCGCCTCTAAAATTGTACATCTGAACACATTGTACTTTAGATCTATACCTCTTATTCCAGACCATAGTTTCACTACTATACATTAACACAGATAACAACACACCCTCTTGCAAGACCCTAGCGCAATCAAAAATTTAGTCCCTTTACATCCACCAGGGATTTAATTGCACTAGCCACTTTCCTACCATTTACAACTTTCCTACTACATTCTGCATCATCCGTTCCCTTTTCATCTAACATATATCCTAAATATTTAAACTCAAACACTTGTTCCAGTTGCTCACCATCCAACATAACTTCACACCGAAGACTGTTCTCACTTACAACCATAACCTTGCTCTTATCTATGTTTACTTTCAAACCCCTCCTTTTGCACACCCTGCTAAACCCTCTACCAATCCTCTCAAACTCTTTTCAGATTCGTTACACAAAACCAAATCATCCGCATATAATAGGTAGGGCACCCTCCACTCATCTCCATTCTCCATCATTTTTACACCTTCCCCTGCCACCACCAACTCTAATTCTTTCATAACCCCATCCATATACAAACTGAATAGCCAAGGAGACATAACACATCCCAGCCTCACTCCGCTATTTATATTAAACCAATCACTTCCTACTCCATTTATTGATTTACAGAACGCTATCCTACTGTAATCAGTCGGATTTTAAGACTGGACATGTGTATGAACCATATTCAGAAGGCCTACCACCAACACCAATACACCATATATCACTGTCACAGAGCTTTCCAGTTAAT
>JABUQX010102119.1:0-7500 GCA_015478945.1 Trachelipus rathkii | reverse complement strand
TACTTTTTAATTTATAAATTTTAAAAAATTGTATGTTAAGAAGAAAAAAATCCAGAGTGTCTGATATATAATCATTTTATTTACTACAATTGTACGAATTTTATTAAAAACATTAAACTTAACATTACCTTAAAGCAGTAAATCAGTAAAATCAATAGTAGGTGTGAACCCTTAAACACCAAGGGGTCGTATTAGTATGTTTTGTTTTACTGCTTTACTGCTTTTAAGCTCATGTTTTACTGCTTTATACTTTATTGTTATTTACTGCTTTAACTCATATGTTTTACTGCTTTTAACTCTTAAGATAAATTTTTATTAACATTAACTTAACCTTTAATAGCAGATAAATTCAAGATAATATCAATAGAGTGTGACCTAACACAAGGGGAATTTAGTGATATGCTTTTGTTTATCTGCTTTTACTGCTCTATTATTAACTTATGTTTAATTGCATTTTTATACTCATTATGTTTTAATCTGTCTCTTTAATATTCATTCATAATTTATTTATATATACATTATCATACTCTTTTAAAGCAATGGTAATATCATTTAAATCAAATAGAATGGTGCTATGACTTAACATACTCATTAATAGGGGTGAGTTATTTAATGTATGACTTTGTTTATTACGTGTTTTTAACTGCTTTAAACTTTTCATGCTATTTACTAGCCTCTATTTTATAATATACTTTCTGTCTTTACTGCTTTAACTTTATAATTGCTTTTACTGAGAGTGTTATTTTTTAACTTATTATTTAAGTCTGACTTTTATAACATATATGTCAGTGTGATATATTAAGTATTTTAAATAATTAATGATTTTTTTATTATTTTATGTTTTATAATAACTTTATTATATATTTATTTATATTATTTTATTTAATTTATATTATTATTATTATTTTATTATTATTTATATGATTTAATATATTATTTATTATATTTATTTTATTATTTATATATTTTATTATTGTATTTTTTATTATATTTACTATTTATAACTTAGGTTTATTATAACTTTCTAATGTCCATTAATTGTATTTTAATTTATAGAACACACATCTCACATTTATTATGAAACACATACAACTAGTTACATAAATTCTCATACACTAGACACTTATTACATCACATTTCACTATTGCCACTTACATTTACTCCAATAGACCACTATACATTTAACTTTATACACACTCAGCTGGTCACATCACACACACACACATCACACCACTACACAACACCCCACCAACATTCACACACCACACCACCATTCACACCATCCACTTACCACTTTAATATTATACACATCAAATTTATACATATCTAATATTAATTATATGAATCAACTTTAATTAATAATTAATCTACACTATATTACATTAATGAAATTCCTAATAATAATACAGAGTTATACATTAGGACCACTATACTAATTTACAACTTTAACCACACACCTACTACATACACACCACACACACACCAATCACACAACTACAAACATCACACATTATCTATTATCACTCACACACTAGATTTACTTACACACGCTCTAATTTTACTTACCACTCACACACAGATTTACTACAACACGCAGATATTACTTACACATATAACGTTATAATTTTATTTAAAGTCATTTTCCCATTCTATGTATTTAATATATATACATTATATATTACTCATTCCAAATTATAAACTAAATATTTATATTTAAAGTTTCTTAAAACTTCATTTAATAAATCAATCATTATCTTTGAACAAAGAATATTATTATATTATGACTGTGAGCTGTATTATTTTATTTGTTTTATAAATTTTATAAAATATGTCAAAGTGTAAAATAACTTACTAAATGGTATTGAAAAGTGTATTCCTAAAAGATATTTTTGTTACTGGACATGTAAGCCTAATAATATCAATTCATAAGTAATGGTCAGCCCTAGCACCCTCTTACACTCCAAGACTATTGCGCTGTTATTGTTACTATTTGACTTATGCTAAACATTAAAATGCTTGTATTATAATATAAACTGATATCTGTTTGATATAATATTAAAAAATAAAATTATTCACATTACATTATGATATACACTGGCAGTTACTTTCACGAAATAGTAAAAAAATTTAAGTTTAGTTTTTTAATAATTTTGAGAGATTTTTCATTTTTATTATTATATATTATATTATCTAATATAGTACATTTAGCAATTCCATACATCGATAATATAACACAAATACAACCCTGCTCACTTCCTCTTATCAGATACGAAATCTAGACCTCTTCTACTCTCTGATAAAATGATGTTTGAAAATAACTACTTCAGGTATTCCATTAATATAATAATAGGTATAATCCCTTTTTAGTATCCCGGGCGATTTTAGAGACGCCTTATCTCCTAGGTCAAAATATAATTTTATCAACTAGACCTTTCTCTCTGAGTTTAAAAATTGTGATCGTGCAACATATTACTCGTTTAGGCTCCTAATATATTAGAGTTCTTAAATTTAGGATAAGCCTTTTTGTATTAATCCCAGGTTGATTATTATAGCCTAATACTCAGTTCGTCAAAAGTAATTCCAGTATTAACTCATAAGTGATATCTCTGCAGAATCTCAATGATTATTATTTATATTTATATATAATTATATATTTCAATACTGAAATACAATGCTTGATATCGTGATATATGATCCTTATTATACATAGTGTTAAGAAGGAAATGTATACTCTATTACTATTAGTGAAGTGTAGTCCTTGATAGTAATCCTTATCTCATTTATAATGACTCTGATATATGTGTATTATGGTGTCATGATTGATTATTTTAGTATCCTCAGTCTAGATTTATGTAGTTTTACAGTGAATTGAGTTAATATATATACTATATTACTCATTATTCTTTATTTATTATTCTAAATTCAAAGTGTTTATTATACATATATTTCTCATAATAAAGTAACACTATAAATATGCTGGGATTGAGAATTGTAACATTAATACTATAAAAAGATGAGATAGCAAGATTATGAATATAAGATAACTCCAATACTTTTTCTTTATATATTTCATAATTTATTCAATCGTATTGGCGTCATCCCTTAGAGCTCGGGTGCAGCAAGTTCTGCTAGAGTTTTGTAATAAAAGTAGTTCCTATTGTATGATCACTAAGTGTATATACATGAACATCTTACCTATAACTTGTGTGTATACCTCAATATACTCCATAGACATTATAAAATCCAGTGGAAGAAATGCGATAAGTATTTCTCCAAGTGTGAAGTACTCTCACATTACTTCTGAGTTGATATATAATATGTAAATATCTTCCGGATGAGAATTGAATATTTTGTATCAAAGATGAGGACTCTGTTGATGTAACTGTTGATGAATCTTGTCTGTCCAGTATATCTTGCGATGAATCATTATATATTCTTCGAGAGTCTCAGTATGAAATTACTTTGTATATGTAATCACACTGAAGTGGTAGGCTTACAGAATTACTTAAAACCAAAGCTCAGCTTTTTAATATAACTGGACCGAAAATAACACAGTTATTAGCCTGTGCGCAAAGAAAGAGTACCAGCGCCATAAGCAAATATACGTCTATGCATTTTTAAATTATAAGCGAGTCAAAACATAATCTAGTGTTTTGGAAGTTAGCATTATGGTGAGAAAGAAGATAATGAAACAGGAGTATTTGAGAAACTACATCATTTGGATTCTACATTTCAGGTCCTAGCGCAGATGGAAATATATGTTAGAGGCGTACTTAAAAGCGCATTGTTAAATTACAGCTGAGAAGACATATTGTGTTATTCTAATTGACAATAGAGACCGTAACCTTCAGTTATATGTTATACCCATAATTACTACGCATTAAGAAAACCCGTGATCGATGATTCCTACGCGTTATCATCGACCGCTCGCTATAGTTCCTATAGACGTACAGAATTCATTTATCTTACTTAGAAAAAAACAATGGCCAAGAAAGTATATGCAGGTGATCCAGAATGTTAAATTCTTTATTACCGTTTCCGCTAACATATCTTTACATGGAAAGGCAAGAGGAAACCTGGAAACGTATGATCATCGACTCATGAATATAAATGCAATTCGCACTCACTTAGACAAAGATTAGAGGAATTTAATTATAAAAAATAAATCAAATTAAACATTATGTGTAAAATGAGTATGTGGAAGTGTTATATAATAATAATAATCCTGTATATGAGGATCTGATATTTTGGTTAACAATTTCGCATTGTAAAATATTTAACTCACTCTTGTTATTTAATTAATAATATTATATATTATTAAAAGTTAGGTATATATATATAATATTAATATTATATATATATATATAATATATGTATTATATATATATTATATTATATATAATATATTATATGATATGGGATATATATAAATTCATTGTAAGTTAATGATTATTAAATTTTCTAATATTTAGAGTAAAATTCGCGAGTAACATTAACATTAAGATCCATCTCAACTAGTGATGAATGGATAAGAAAAATTAAAATAAATTTAAATTAAAATTAAATAATCTTGATAAAGAACGTATTTATATCCTCAGATTTAAAAAAATATTTTATATTTTTGCAATTTCATAAAATTTGAGCAAAAATGGGCATTTATTCATACAAAATATATCTAATGTTACCAATAGTCTTGTTCCAACTTTTTTTGATGCAAGAAAAATGGGACCCATTTTGTCCAATACTCTTCTTACAAATGACTACTCGTATCCAATGGAAAATCTTTCTAAATACAAAATACATGATAAAAAACATATATTTACTTAATAATATATAAAAAATAAAATAAATTTAAAAAAAAAAAGAAATGCCAAAATTTGTATTCTCAAAGTTTGAAAAACAATCACTCTTCTTTCCGTCAACATATGCTTGTCAAAGTTTTAGAAGCTTCATCTGACCATCACACTGACTTTTATAACCATATTATTTAATATTATTATATATTATATTATTATATATATATATTTATATTCATATATTATATATATCTCTGTAATACCCAACATACTTGTCTGCGGGTGCCGCTCAGAACCTTCCGAATATATATCTTAAGAAATTTACGTGTTTAGTTATTTCCCCCCCCACCTTTTTGTTTTGTATGTCCTACTTCCCTTATTCTTATTTCTGCCTTTTTTTCGTATTGATTTTGTTATTGCTGTCTTTGTTATCGTATTTTATTCTTACCTGTCTTCCTCCTTGCCCCTTTTCCCAGTTATTTTCCCTTGCCCCTCCAACCTTTACATAGTACATATTGTCATATGTATTCCAGGTCTCTTTCTGGAGTCCACATCCCAGTTCCTTCCCGATTCCTGGTAGCTCTTAGGCCGTTGTATTTGTGCTTTTCTTGTGAACATCTTAAACTCCTTCACCCGTGGGTGAGGGTACAGAAAAAAAAATGGTTATTCTCACCTTTCTCCGGTCCGGATCCGAACCTTGGTTAACCACTGAGGAGGCTGTCCTGCACTTCGGCGCATAATCTTGGGCTCCGCGTCTGTGCCGTGTGGTGCCCGGCTATTCATCTTTCATCTTTAGGCCTGGATGCGGGGTTCCGATGAGCTTTTCCGAGTCACACCCACAGCCTACTTTCGGGGGAGGAGGTATATAGCTTTGGGTAGTCCGCGTTCCACCCCAGACTTTATTATAATTTATTTAGAGTCTGAAAAAAAAAAAAAACCGGTTCGTTTTAAAAAAAAAAACCGTTTAAAAAAAAGACCAATGCCAATTTTGGTTTTTTATTTTTGTTAAATTACTTATTTTTTATATATATCAAGTCTTTTAATTAGCATTAAAATACAGTAATACAATATGTTAAAAGAAGGTAACACAAATTAAAGTAGAGAGTGCTAAAAAGTTTATAGTCTTAGGCATAATTATTACATCACATATTTTATACTGTATTGATGCTAAATACCCCAAAAAGACTTATATATATAAAAATAAGAATTTAAAAAAAAAACAAAAAAAAAACAAAAATTGCCCATGCTTTTTTTTAAAAAAAAACTGTTTTTTTTAAAAAAAACGAACGGTTTTTTTTTAATCCCACCCTAAAATAAATTAAATAAAAAATCCTGAGGAGCTGGACGCGAAAACATGCCCAAACTAAACCTCCCCCCAAAAGTAGGCTTGGTGACATCGGGAAAAGCCTCCCCGAACTCGTATAGTCCGCTAAGATGACAAAATAGTAGCCGTGCACCACAGAATAGACGCGAAGCCACAGTTTACAGACAGTCTCTTCACCGGTTAACCCAAGGTTCGGGTCCCCTACAATAACGCCGAAGAAAAGCCAGAACAACGCGATTTACGTACCCTTAGCCCCACAGGAATGTGGCAGATGGGCACCTATATACGCACAAACAAACCCGATAGCTACCAGGAACAGGAGGGGGAAACGCGGGGCACCACCCATAGGAGACAGAATACACATAATAAACGTACAAATAGAAAGAGAAAGGAATACAAATTGAAGGACAGTTAAGTGTGAGCGGCACACAAAAAGTACAATATAATGATGAAAATGAAAAAAAAATAAGAATAAAAAATATATATAATAATAATTATAAAAAAATAATACAAGCATTAACCATAATGGGAAAGTAGGACAACTACAAAACAAAAAAAAGGTGGGGGGGAAATCAACTAAAAACAACGTAAATCTTCTCAGATATATAATAGCATCCAGGGGCCCCCACCCCCACCCCACCCCCCACCACCCCCCCCCACTTATCAGAGATTAATAAAATAATAATAATAATAATAATAATAAAATAATAATAATAAAAAATAATAAGAATAATAATAATAATAAAAATAGTATAGTAAGTCATTTTATGTCAATGACCTAACCCCTTGACAATCATATGTTCAGACAGAAAAAAAGAAGAGGATGTTTAAAATTAAGAACTAACAAACCTTCTTGCCATTTTTTTTTTTTTTAATATTTTAATTTTATATTATTTATAAAAATATACGTATATTTAAATCATGATTTGCCTAGGATAAGTAAACTACCATGAACGATCTCATTTGTAAGAGAGTATGACAAAATGGTCCCATTTTCTGCCAGCAAAAAAAGTGGAAACAAACTATTGAACCAATAGAAATTTGTATGATAAAAGACATCTGCTCATACAATTATGAACTTGGCAAAAAATAAAATTAAATTTTATTTAAATCTAGATCAACAAAAATGAAGTCACTGGATTAATTTAATTTAAATTTATTTAATTTTGTTTCCTGTAATCCAATCAATCTAGAAGTTGAGATGGACTTAATGTTAATGTACTCGCGAATTACTCTAAAGTAGAAAATCCAAATTCACATTCCATCTATCTTCTTACCCAACACACACCATCAGCTACGATGGGCACGCCTCGACCATACCCCCCAGTAAATATGCGATATGTTTCCCAATCACCTTAATTCGCACCGCACCGCACCAGG
>JABUQX010102118.1:0-29382 GCA_015478945.1 Trachelipus rathkii | reverse complement strand
GAAGAAATTGTGAATGAAGCGTTTAGTACATGGAAATGTCAGAGGACATAAATGTTGAGGAGAAGAGGGAAGAGTTGAATGGATGTATTATGAAAGGGCAAATTTGATTTGCTCGCGACCCTGTAACTAAACAAAGATGAAAGGAAAAAGGTGAAAATTGATGGTGTGCGTGTTGAAATTGTTGTGTCTCCCGTGCTGTGTGGAAGAATGAGAGAGGGAGAGAAGGAGTTGCAATTTTGATGAGGACTGTGGTACAAAGCTATGGTAGACTTTGTGTGTGTGTGAGTCCTCAGAAATTCTGAAATCGGTTAAATGTGTAAGTCTTGGTTAATAAGTATCAACCTGGTATGTGTGGTTTGAACGTATGGTGTCCAGCTTGAGAGGGTAACGTTGAAGAAGAGTAACGATTTTTGGGATAATCTTCGAATGATGTTCTGGATGGGGTGAGTAGGAACTTGAGATTGATACTTTTTAGGGGACCTGAATGGTCGGATAGGTGATTGAGTCAAAAAACGATGGACTAGATACAGAGGTGATCGATAAAGGATGGTAAAACAAATGCAGAAAGGTGATTGATTCGCTGTTCAGAGACGTCATATTAGCGTAGTTTATAGGTAATTCTAGCGATCTTTTTAAACAACAGGTAACCAAATATACGTATACTAGAAGTTGTGTAGCCGTAGAGATGTATCCAAAGTGAACAAAGTATGAATTGCATTGTGTTTTGGTGAGATAACGGAGTGTTGAAAGTAGTGGCTTGGAGTATATAACTTCAGAGAAAGGGGCTTATTAGGTACATGGATCTATCGGCATCATGTATGTAGTTCTATAGGGTCAAAAATTAACTAGTTTCTACGTGAGGCCTGGATTGGAGAGGATGAGAGCGTGATACACGAAAGAGAGACGTACGTATAAATAAGCATAGCAGAAGGATTTAAGATAGAGGCGGAAAACACTACCAGGCATACAGTATGTAGAGCGCTCCTGTAAATCGCGTTGAATGAACAAAGTGATACCGGAACAAAATCTGGGGGCAACAGCGACCGAAGTAAGGAACAGAGATCGAAGGAGTGGTGTTAAAGTTTGCGCCTAAATGCACTACACCTGTGTGGATGAGCTAAAAGCGAGGAAGAAACGAAATCGTTAATCAGCTAAGAACTCTAATGTGCGTAATGTCTTGAAGAATGAGTGGTTGAAAGCGGTGTAACGGGTCGTTAATCAAATAGGAAGCCGTAGCTTGAATTGATATAACTTAAAAGCAGAAATCGTAGATTTCAAAAGAAAGATGCTTGGAATTATATAAGAGGAAAACAAATAAATAACGTAAAAAGGTGATACGTTATAGAGGGAAAACGAAAGAGGAGAAAATGAACCAGTTTGGAAGAGGGAGAGAATTGATGGTAGCATGAAGCAAGAATAGGAACGGCTCTCGTCGAAGGAAAGGACCGAGAGGGTTTAAAGGGAAATAGGATAATAGAAGTGGGAGAAATTGCTGCATTAGAAAGTAATGACAGGAGGATTGTCTGATGTAAGAAGCATGGAAGTATGAGGGAGATAGGATGTGGAAAGGGGAGAGTGTGGGAGACGAGAAAGGACCTCCTATCGAGAAATCTGCACAATATTAACAGTAAGATGATGAAAGTGTTAGTAAATTGGATGTGAGGGTTTGATGGCTACAAGGTAATATGTATTAGTATGGGGAATGAGATTGTATTAGGTAAGCGGAATGTAAGAGAAATGGTAAGAGTGGAGGAGAAAGTGACATTGAACAGATGAGAAGCATGTCTATAATCTGTCAGTTAGAGATGAAAACCTGTATCTGTAGTAATATCAAGAGCAGGCAGGAATGGGTATTGAAATTGATAATTAAGAAGGGTTAATTAAATCAGTCTTATGGAGGAGGTGAGATATAAGTCGACATAGGCAGAGTAGACCGAGCTATATACATCGATAGATAAAAAAACTGTGAAGAATAATAAGAAGAAGTTTAAGTGATAAGTAATGGTTGATACTGAAAGGAATGATTGCATTAGTTAGGCGTGCCGGAGATTAGGTCGATGAGAGATTGCAGAGCTGAGAGGAGAGACTAGAAAACGAGGCGACGTTGGAATCGGAGCAGGCTAGAGAGATTGGGACAAATGACTTGACATAACAACAAATGGATGATGAACAATGAGGTGGAAGAAGAATAATATTGGTTGTTCGGGTAATTGTCGAACAGGCGTCATGATAGAGTTAATAAGGGAAGCTTTTATGGCCAGGTATTAGTGAGTATATGGTTCGGTAGGATGGACTTTTGAAGAATCAAAAGTATGGTATGACGACTAGTAAGGCTGAGTCAGCGCGAAAAAGTGAATTCTGGTGGTTCAATAGTAGCATTGTCGGTTTATGGATTAATCCTGAGCCGGACGTAGGCGGAACAGGGAAGTTGTGTAATTCTCACTCTGGTTATTAGCATTGTATAATGGGAATGGGAGGTAAGATTGAGAAAGACACAGTCCGAGGCTGTAGTGGAGAGTATGCCTGACCACTTCTCTAAGGGGAGAGGTTGGGATGGGGAGAGAGAGGAGGGGGAGTAACCTTGGGAGAGACACTGCCAGGAGAAGACTCAATCCCGAGGTATCGAGCAGGTTTTTTGATTCGTCCAAGAAGATGTGAATACCATACTGGTGTCGTGAAAGTGCACTGGTGATACTGTAGTTAGAGTCGAAGCGCGGACGAACGAATATTTCTGCACATCTTAGGAGGCCGCTGCTGCTTCACCCCACGTTCACACCTCATATGAATAGCTCCAACGTCGCGATGACAACAGAACTTTGCCAATACTACTACTCATCTTACTAATCCTAACTCTTCCATCAGCCAGGAGCATTGACTAGATATTATAAAATCGCCTAGTGCTAACGCAATACACTCTACTAGCTGATCAATGACCATATCTATCGCTACTGTTAAAAGTAGCCACACGATAGCAGTAACTGACATATTAAAAGCCCCGAAATTTCCCCTATACAGAGTCGATAAATGGATCAGATAGTTCATCCGGTTCATAGTGACCATGACATCATCGCCACTGTGGTACTGCTTACTTGTTGAGCACGTGGTTGCGAAACTCTGAAGGTTTGAGTAGACAAGGAGTTTGAGCTGGTTCAGACTATTATAGAGCTCACAGAGAGGCGAATTTCGGTAGCAGAGACGAGACGAAGACAATATCAGCATTCAGCAGATGCGTTATCACATAGAATCAATGTAGACTGTACGGATAGGAAGAGATTTGTTGGATTGATCCTGATGCATCGCACGATAAGCCGAGTAAAACACCCGAGCCCTAGCCTGTAATGAACGCTTATGGTTGGAAGTGAGTGGAAGGACGAGTCCTCTCGTGTTTAGTCTTATGTTAGATGTGTGAGCAGTGTGATTTTGCATAGGGCAAAGATGTCTGAGTGTTGATTAAAAGAACTTTTAGGATAGAGGTTGGTATGTGTTTGAGATTGTGTGAGTCAACTTATATAGTGATATAGTGGAACGGTCATAATGCCAAGACAGAGGATAAGATCCAGGAAGTCGAGTTGTCTTGAACGGTTTAGATAATAGAGCGTAGTATGGAAAAGATCTGATAGAATTACGGATCGGGATGTTGCGACGCCGGGAAGGGTTTGCGCGCAATTCCAACCGTTCCGGAATTGTACAAGGAGAAAACTGCACCTAGATCCATCGCTGGAACGTATGTTGAGACGCTTTTAGGTGATCGTCTTACAGAGAGTACTGTTTTACCTGGCTTATTGTGTAGTGAGCATGGTCTGATAAGAAGTTAAGATCTAAAGTTCAATGTTCAGATGGACAATCTTATGAGCATGCTAGGTGTGAGAAGCAAGAATTAATAAATGAGGAATGAACTTATTAGAGGTTTGTGTGATGTATCAGGAAGTGTAAAATGAGGAATAATGAAAGTATGTTGAGATGGTTTTGGGTCATGTGTGAATGATGAATTAACGTGCTGTAAAGCGGAGTTTCCTCTTCAGTAGGCATATCTAGATGGGCGACTGGAACCGAAGAGAAAGTGGGGTATCGCCAGTCAGTGTACGTGAGATAGATGACGAAAGTCTTGTAAGAGAGAAATGTGAGTTTGGCAGAGGCGAGAATAAAGCGTGAGCATATAGGATAATGCGGGGTTTGTGTGTGCGGCTGGTTGGATGGCCCACCTGGCCAGGGATTAACCCTTAATTGACATTTTCAACCATAGTAGGATCCGGCGCGTCCCATGAAGCCTAGGTGGAGATTTTCACTGCGATTGCGCGAGGTCTGATACTATTAGAATCGTACAGAGAGGGGCCGTAGTGGGCTTGTTCTTTTCGACTTTGTTCTATTCCCTATACGCTTTTCTTTCCAAATGCAGTTACGCACCTTACTCCCAGCCTTGGGAAAAAAAAGAAACAGATGAAAAAGAAGAAGAAGTTATTATAGACTAACTCGGTACTTTGATAAAATATTTTGCGTTCAGTCTACTATAATACAAACATAACTATTTTACTGATAATATTTAATACTTTTTATACAAGATTGACATGGGAGATCTGTCGCATTGTTGTGAAATTTTGTGGTGGAATTTTGGCTGGCAAAGATCGTATTAGGTATGGGGGGTTTCCTTTTTCGACTTAGTCATGCTTTAACTTATTTTGCTCGATAAAGTTGCGCATCAGCCTTATTTTTGAGGATTCTTGGATGTAAAGATTAATATCTATTGGTTCGACCTTGGCATGCAATAGATGAGTTAATGAATTATGACTCTATTACTAGTAATTATACATCAAATTTGCTCAGAACGACTATTAAAAATACATTATGTTTTGGCCATATGGCATTCTCGTTAACATTAATACTCACACATATTATCCTAAATTCTTTTCCTTCCTAAATGGACACGAACATTCCCTTAATTCTCAATGCCATACCGAATTGTCATTGACATTCTTAGTAAAACTGGTTATAATTAATGTTATTGCGGCTCTCAGGCAGCTATGTGTTTATCACTCCATCACTCCGCTAAATTTTTCATAATTAAAGAGTGTAATCTGCAACCTGAATGAAAAACCCGTACTGTTCAAATTGTGAATTAAGTGTCCTTACATTCTATATTGATTTATTGATCCACATGTGCATTACAAACAACATACCTTTCAAAGCACACAGACATGGACAACTAAAACAATCACACCTGACAAATAAGTACACGACAAAAATCAAAGAGACCTACACATACAAGTACACACTGGCAACTGAACTCAACACCACGTTCGAAAGACACAACAAAATGAACAACGCACAAAACACCTTGTCGAGAGATGACACGACAAAAAATGAAAATGAACCCGTGACAAGAGAGAGAACATGCTAACATACCTTTGAAAACGACAATCATTCTGACATAAACGCGCAAAAACGTCCTTAAAAGCACACCCAAACACCACTATGACAGACACCTTGATAAACAAACACAACCACTGACAGATAACATTAAACGAAACACAGCATTCAAACCGACGAAAACATTACTCGTAATCACACTTCCAATTTTTAGGGGCTTTTTGGGTTGGTTGGTTTTTTGGTTGTGCTGTGGTTTAGTGTGGGGAGAAGAAGAAGGAAGGTGATATGTCTCCAAATGGAAGTATAGATTTCTTCTTAGAGCTATGATTTTCAAATTGATAACTAAGCGCACAATTTTCTACGTTTAGTATAAGCTTAACCCGGAGTATAATGAATAGTGGCTTTCGAATTATATTTTTTAACACGAACAATGTTTGTCTTATTATTTTATTTATATCATTTATGTGGCTCTAATTTCTTGTATTTAATAATTATTATTATTATATTATTATTAATTATATATTATATTATTATTTATTATAATTTTAGTTATATGTATTAACTATTAAGCTAACACTCGACTTATACCACCTTTAATTTTGTATAATAGTTTTTTATGTTTAATTATATATATATAGTGAGATAATAGGTATATATATATATAATTCTTATCATTATTATAATATCTAATAAGTAAATATAATAGTAATAATGAGTATATATATATATATATAACAGTATATATATATAATATAGTATGAATATATATATAGAATATATAGATATATGTAATATATATAGATAAGTATACCGCGGCCGATTGCTTATAGAATATAATTATATGAGAAGTATATAAGATTATATATAATAGTAATGATCTAGTATACAATTATAATACTATTATATATGTATACTATTAATATATAAAATCATGTAACTCTAATACGTATAGTGGCTATTAAGATATACTAATAACTCAGGAGAGCCACCGGCTGAACGAGCTGATCAACCACAGACGCCACCACGGGTTCGCAGAGCGAGAGGACCGCGAGAGGAGAAAGACGCCGGTACGAGAGCGGTGATGAGGGAGATGAGCGCAGAGTGGCAGAACCCATGCACATCATGATCCTGACGCAGAGTCACGACCTAGACTGATTATACCGAGTATTATAATCACTGAACTCCAGCTCTTCTACCATCCGATTTCTCACTCACTCTTACCATTGGCTTGCCGCTAGCGTTGTGTCTCGCAAAATCCCTCAGCACTTGAGATATGCATAGCGTCCGAAAAACTGGACTCGTGATCTCAGCCCTCTAGACATCCTTTATGGAGTGCGGTCTGAAGGTAGTTCGTCGGTGGTTGGTATCTCGCTGATTTGCAGTCGCACGCAGGGCCTATAAATGTGCCCAGAAACCTTCGTGGAGCTATAAGCATAGCGGACCATTCCCGGTCGACATGTCCAGCTCCTTGCGCGTGGATCAACCGCCTCATAGACTAGACCACCAAACCGCGGGCGAGCATGGAGAATCAAACGTAGCACGGGCTCGACGAGGCAGTCTTAAAGGTGGAGAGAGCTGACTCGAGCTTGACAAGCCAGTGAGGAGACGTCCAGAGAAGAGACGATGCTTAAAGGACTACGCGCGCACAAGGCCCAAGGAGATGATGAGAGAGATCTGATACACTTACAAGGAAGAGGAGAGAGAAGTGGCAGAAGAGAAGACGCGAAAGGTGAGGGAGATGGAGAGAGGAGCAGGAGGAGAGGACCCTGAGGAACGAGGAGAGTGGAGTGGAACGCCCACTGGAGAAGGAGAAGAGGGAGGGAGAAGTAGCAATGTGGGAGAAGGAGAAGGAGGGTGTGGAAGAGGAGAGAAGAGACGAGAGAGAGAGAGAGAGATGGAGAGAGAGGGAGAGATGAGATGGGAGGGAGAGAGGAGAGGGGATGAGGAGAGGTGAAGAGCAGGGAGAAAATGGAGAAATAGCGGCAGAGAGAGGGAGAGAGAGATGGAGGAAGCGGACGGAGTAAGTCGATGAGAGAGAACTCTGAGAGGACGGATGCAGAGCGATGAGAGAGACGAACCACGCCATTTTTTTTTTTGATTTGTTTTTTGTGTATTTTTTTTTATTTTTTTTATGAGATTTTTTATATATATAAGTATATATAATATATATATAGTATATATTATATATTATGTAAGTATATATACTATTAAGTATATATATAGTATAAAATATAATATATATACGTAATATAATTAAAAATTAAAAACAATTTTAAAACAATCTTTAAAGTGCTGGATAGAATGAAAATTGAACCAGCTATTAAATAATAATAATAATAATCAATAATAATAATAATTAATGAATTAAATAAATAATAATAGTTAATAATAATTAAATAAAGTAAATAATAATAGAATAATATGCATGAAATAAGATAATAATGATAATAATAATAATAATAATGACTAAACATGTGTGCTAAAAATATAATTCGAAATCCACTTTCAGTAACTCACAGGAGAGAGATGGTAAGGCTTATACTAAAAACGTAAGGAAAATTGTAGCGCTAGTTATCAATTTAAAAATATGTTAAAGAAAAATAGCGATATATCATTTGGAAGAATCTCTCTCTCTTCTACACAGCACGAGAGAGCTAAAAAGAAACGAAAAACAAAAGACGAAAAAAACAGAAAAAAAACCAGACAAAAAAAAGCCCGATTGAGAAAAATGCAGAAGTGTGTAGTTTACAGAGTAAATGTTTTCGTCGCGCGTTTGATGTGATAGTTTCGAGTTAATTGGATGTTCTGTCAGTGCGTTGTGTCATATATTTTATCAAAGTGTTTCTGCAGTAGTGAGTTTGATGTGCTTTGTAGGGAACGTTTGCGCGATGAGAAGAGAGACGTTATGTAGAATGGTAATTGAGAGAGTATGTCTGTCTGTTTCAAAGTATGTTGCAGTGCAGTTTCCTACTCTTAGTCACGAGGTATTTCATTTCAGTTTTTAGTCTCAGTGCGTCACTCTCGCCAGGGTGTATTGTGTGCGTGATTCTAGTTTTAAGTTAGTGTCGTCTTCAGTGACAGTCAGGTGTATTCCTGAGCTCTCTCCAGTTTTGCAGTGTGTGGTGTGAGTCTTGTTCTCAGTGTTAGTAGTGTGTCTTGCCAGTTTTTTATATCTTGTCAGGTCGTTTCTTTACTTAGTTTCTCTCGTCACTCTCTCAGTAGTTGCTCCGATATTGTGGTATTTGGTTTTGTCAGGTGTGCTGTGTGCCTTTGAATAAGAGTACTTTGTTTTTGTCAGATGCCACATGTTGAGTCAAATACAATCAATCTAAAGTGTAAAGGCAAACTTACAAAAATTCACAATTTTCGAAAAATAGTCGCTGGGTGTTAAGTGCTCCTCTCACAGGGTGTGTGCCCAGATCTGAAGCCAACCAGAACATCTAGCTCTCTCTCCAAAATATTTAATGAAAATTCTTATAATTGTAGCGGCGATGCATCATGCATCAGAGCAGGAAAAAGAAGCAAAAGTGATGGAGCACAAGTGTACAGTACAGAGAGGGATTAGAAACACCTCGTTCACACTTGAGGCCATGACTCTGAGCAAAGAGCCGCCCCTCAAAACACTTATAAATTTAACCTCAATGTACCGTTTTTTCCTCAACGAATGCTCGCTTAAATTGACATATACTTCAGGTAATGTCACGCAGCCAAAGTCGCAACGAAATGTATCAGGCAGCGAAGTGCAGTTCAGCGATGATGTACCATTGTCCACATGTGTTGACACGAGCTGTGAAAATAGAAATTTAAGGAGATTACAAATCTACTCTGTAGCCTTATGATATCGTGTTAATGTGTTAATCGCTGGATTGTCCATCAATGTGCGCGAATGCTCTTGACATAACTACGCTCAATCGGTAACTTGTTAATTTTTGAGAGATCGCTATTACATAGCACGCAAATGTTTTGATGTATCATAGGCTTTACTAGATACCACTCTTACGAGCCGATCATAAATTTCCATTAACTACATTCCTATATTGTCAATGCATGTGACCGACTAATTACTCAAACTGATATATTATACTTATTCTTTTTAAATCCTTTACCCAAGTAATAAACTTCTCCTCAAAAGATAGTAGGCTGAAATGCGCAACCTTTATCGTAAAAGTCAAAATAGTTAAGTATAAAAAATAGAAGACAATGACCTAAGTCGAAAAAGAGGAAAACCCCTCCCTCCATATATCACTCCTTAAGACGATCCTGTTTGACCAGCTCAAAATCACTCACCAAATTTTACACAACTCACATTGACGGACAAGACTCCCTCCAAACTTGTATAACATATCTTGTACATTAATTAATAGTATATTATATATTATAAAGTATATTATAAATATAGTTATGTTATATTATATATAGTATAGAACTGAATCACGTCTAAATATATTATTTATCAAAATAATGTAACCTCGAAGTTATGAGTAATGAATTATAATCATTTTATCTTATCTTAATATGTGCTATCTGTGCTAGCTCTTTTCAGTTCTTCCCCCAAGAAATGGAGGTTTATAAACAAAGTAAGGTGACGTAAACATGTTCCATATTCATGGGAACGAAAACGAACACAGCAGCCTAGTGAGTAATAATGAACGAACTGTCGAAAGATTTAAAGACCCAACCCTTTAACCACCCCCGTCGCTACACGAAAGATATTAATTAGTAAATAGAAACTTTCGATCAACTGCTCTTAGGAGAGACACTCCACACTAGAGCTTCATGGCGACCGAGACGAGATCCCTCCCAGTAATGGTAATATGTCAATGTAAGGGTTCATCCCTTGCGCCAGGGTCCCGGCCAGCATACCATGCACCGCGAACCTATCACCGAGAGAAGCGCGCGAGCCGCGCGATATCTCTTCCTTGTCACTGCACTTTTATTCTTCGCCTCTGCCAAACTGCGAAGCGAGTGTGTGCTGTGCGTGTGCGAGATATTCGTTCACCGGGTCCCACAAGCTTCACAGATTTCCACTTGTTCTCCTCTGCAGAGAGTTTCCTCCCCAAGTCCGGTTCTCTCCGTTCCAACACGACTCGACCACTATACATCCGGCTTACAATATCCCCAACCGTGACTAGACTTCATTCCATTCATAATCCTTATCCACGAAGAGTGAACTCTCTACCACCATCTCAACATACTTTACATTGAATATTTCTCTCATTATTACCCCTTTCTCACACCATCACAATAACTCTCTAATTAATTTCATCTACCTACACTGTTTAAATTAATTCTTACGGTCTACATACTACGTGCTATGCCAGCCTAAATGAGAATTTGTGTGCCATACTGAACACATTGAACGTTGCTATAGATCTTTTATTTACTCTTCTTTATTACTCTTATAAGTATCTGTTCCATCTGCACTAAACACATTACAATAAAACAACCATCTATATAATGTTCCCACCTGCAAAGTAGATGGATTCATAAAAACAAATGTTTCCCTTATACAACACTGCCCCATCACAACCACACATAGGCATGCTTCATGTGCAACCCCACAAAAACTTCTCCACTACCAAACAACTTGAACAATAATAATTTAACAATAAAAATCCTTCAAATTAATATAAATGACTTGAACAATTCAGAAATTCTAGCTTTCCTCTACAAACATAACATTGACATTGCTATATACGTTTACTTGGGCAAACCCCGCACTTTTACATACCTTGCCAAATCTCTCTACCAATCCTACCTCAAACTTCTTCTTCATAAAGATTACTGACCCATCAACAGAACCATAAATCTATCACGCATATTATAAATAGTAGTAAGGCACCCTCTCATCATACTCCATTCTCCTGATACATTCTAACACCTATTTCCTGCCTAATCCCCACCTCGAATTCTTTCAAAACCCCATCCATCATACAAATTGAATAACCAAAGGAACATAAACAACAAAACCCTGTCTCACTCCGCTATTAATCCTAACCAATCACCATTGACACCATTTATTCTTACACCACGCTGTTCACTATCGTTCATACATACTTTTGATTCTTTTAAAGCATACCACCAACACCATATATCACTAATACCTGCCATAAAGCTTCCCTATTAAACTCTATCATACGCCTGGTGCAAATCCATAAAACCTAATAATTTATTCTTCTTCTCCCTCATTTTCTCAATCATTGTTTTAATGTAAAGATTTGATCCACACATTCCTTCTACCACTCCTAAACGCAACCTTGTTCTTCACCAATTCAGTCCTTCAGTCACTCGACGCACTCTTTCGACCAAAAATGCCAGCATATATCTCCTTTCCCTACAACTCAATAAACTTATTCCCTTATAATTCTTACAAGTTCCCCTTTTGCTCCCTTACCCGTATACAAAAGGGTACTATTTACCGCTCTCCTCCAATCCCTTGGAACCTATACCCTCCATAAACGCTTTATTACCCAACTTCCAATCCAATCAATCACCATCTCGCCTCCGCTCTGATCATTTCACCAGGAAATTTTCCATCTATACCTAAGGATTTACCATTCTTCAACTTTCTCACTCTACCCATTACCTCCATCCGTTACTAATAACCTCATCCCCAAATTACCTATTTCCTTCTTGTACCATCAAACACCACACACATTTTACTAACACCTCATCATTACTGTTAAATATTGTGCAGATTTTTTCTCAAAGTGTTCTTTCCACACCCCTCACATTCATTTTCATACATTTAACAAAGCACCATCCCATATTCATTATTCTAAGCAGATTCCCCTTCTTCTCCATTCTTAACCTTTTCGCGCTTCCATTCCAGAAGAGCTTCCTATTCCCTGTATGTCCCCACTTCATCCTCCTTCCAAACTGCCTATTTACTTCTTGTTTTCTCCTCTGTATGCACCTTTTAGTATTCTTTTTTTCCTTATTTAATTAATTCCAAGCATCTTTCTTTGAAACTTCATCATTTGTTTTTAGTTACATTCAACCACGCTTCTTTTTACCTTTAACCCCTTTCATCACCACCTCTTCATTCCACTATTCGCTGTTAACATTCTTTCTTCCCACATACTTTTAGCACATTCCACCACTCCTCTTTTTACTACTAACAATTGGCTTCCTTCATTTGCCCCAGATTTGTTCAGTATCAACTTGTTCACATTCAACCGATTTACTAGCAGCGCTCTTACATACTTATTCTTCATTTCCTTGTTCACCTTAACTTCTCACTCTTAATTTTAACCTACTTCCTTTCGTATCACCTTCCTCTCCATTCAAGCCCCCATCATAACTAATTATTTACATATGAAACAAACAAATGATCTCGATAAATCTCCCTAATTTCTCCTAAATACATCCATCATCTCATCATTTATTCCTCTAACACATACTTCATACATCATACCTTCTTCACCAACACTAAAAAATCTCAATATTCATAATTTCACTTCTTGATACTCAATCTATCTACCTATACACCTACTTATATATAATATATAATGATATATAATATTACTTACAGAAAACTAATAATAATTGATTTAAATATATAAAATGTATATTACTATACACAACATATAACTCATATTATACTCTTACTTATTCACATATACATAGAAATCTAAATCTAACCTTTATATCCATTACCATGTCTCTATTTCTCCCGCTACACCCTCAAAAATCTCACACTGTTATTACACCATCCACTTATTTATTATTAATCACCTATATAAACCATTCAGGGTCTCATATACCTAACACTATTCAATACTGAATGCTACCTTCTACTCACCCCACTAATCTCAGTAAACTAATCTATTTCAAGTATTATCCCATAAAAATTCGTTACATCTCTTCTAACATGTAACTCAGATGGACCATACGTCACAACCACACTTACCTTGACCTTGTCAAACTTAAATTTAACCATTATGAAAATCTTATGACTACACACACACAAGTTACCCAAGCTGTTATAGTTAAATCACACATAGTCTACTATCCAAAATTTGACAACTCCTTCTCTCCCCTACTTCTACATTCTCTTTCCACATCTTAGCATGACATCATACATTTCAACCACACCACTCAATTTCACCTTTTACCTTTCATCTCTTTGTATTCATGTTATTACAGCGATGCTAAATCAATATTATGCCCTCTATTTCTAAAATTACATTATCATCACCTCTCTCCTCATTTCTCCTCATACATTTATATGTTCCTCTGTGAACATTTACCATTATGATACCCATACGATTTCATATCAATTTCGTACCGAAAATTAAGAAGCGTCTTTACTGACGATCATAACACCATACCATTACTATAACTTCTGACATTAATACATTATATCATTTACAAATAATTTTACTAGTTATTAGTTAATAATTATTATTATTATATAATTAGTAACCGTAAATTACAATTATAACTCCATATGATGATTATAACACTTTAGTGCAATAATTAAAAAAAGAAACTCCTAGTTACTTTTCATAAATTTTCAAAACTTTTTTTTAAAACGAGATATTAAGATATTTATATTTACGGTTCATTTAAAAAAAACAAAAAAAACAAAATCAAACTACCTTTTCAACGTGCTTTATTCCCCTATGCAGGGGGTGTAACACGGTTGCTTGGGGACCCACAGGAATCGAGAACTTTAAGGCCGGCTTTATCCCAAACAGCGCCACCAAAACGTGTTCGCAGTCGAGTTATTAATTCTTGCCCCCAGGTAGATAAAACTCCAACTTGCCACGCGGAGAATTTGAACCAGCGTCCTCTCGTATGAGAGGCTGCGACTTTAATTTACAACTAAATTTTTATTACATATTTATTCCATGGGGATCAAAATTAACACGTAAAATGATATAAAAATATGAGAAGTATGATAAATTAATCATGTCATCAGCTGGCCTTGGTTCCCAGAACTGGGTAGGTGCGCTAACCAAACTGTGCACACCTCGAGACAATCTGATGGATTCGAGTCCGGCCGGAACCGGATTAAGCCGATCACAAAAAAATTCCACTCGAACATGTGCTCTCAGAGGACATAATATTCCAGGTCGCAGGAACCGGTGGAACCCTTTTCTTATGATAGCCAACTTTCATCGCCCTCTTGTCTTTTAAACAACCTACCTTTATCCAACAGACAGCCAAAAATAGTGACAAAGAGGTTATATTTTAATAATACCATAATATAGTGAGTAGACACATATTTTAATTATATACGAAAAACAGGGGTATTATTCTTTATTAAGACATTCTACAAAATAGCTTAATTATTCTCTCTCCCTCTCTTTATCTTCACTCTGAGCCAACACTATTGGCTGGTGGGGCTGAAGCAAAAATGCCATCGGCAACAGAAATAGTTAAAAAGAGTGAAGAACATATGTATATATCGCTGAAATCGAACCCCACGAGCACATACAAACACACCATCTCCTCTCAAACCTGAATAATTATATAGTTGAATTTTGAAGCAGGGTTATTGCTCTGGATAGACAGATCACGCAAGTAGAACATTAGAGGCCCTCGCATATATATCTCAGATAGTGAGTGGAAAGATTGCTGGAGTAAGTTATGTGATTTGCGGTGTTGCTAGATTTTTATAAATGAGGAAGAAATATTAGAAACCAAATTAAGCAAGAGAAAGAAGAAGAGTAGAGACCACAACACAAGTAAATCGAACAGAGCAAAGAATAAGAATCACGAAATAAAGACAGACGAAGATGAAAGATAAAAGATAGAAATTAGATACAGGCGAATATATAATGCAAAGACTCAAACGCGATATACACAAAAAGATGTGGGAGCAAATATAAATTATCTCACAAATGAATCTTCAAATTCATATGCTACAAATAAAAAAATAGTAAATATTTTAATTTATACTCGATTTATAGACGATAGTGAGAGCAGTAACCTGGCCTATTTCTGAGTACACATATATACATGCGTGTCGAACTGAAGTGTGAGGCAGGGATCATTATATGGCTTATTTTGCACCATCATTAACAGTCGGTGCAGATATAGAAACCAAGAGCAAGGGATGTAGTTATGTCTCTTGGATTTATCCTCAAGAGTTTGATATTATAAGAATAGTGTGTTTATATGAATAGGAGAAGTTAGTGAGGGTGCTGGTACCAACTTCATACAGGAAATTAGATCAGCAGTATTTGCAGAAGTTCTCCTAAGGCGGTGGCAGGAGATGTGTTAGAATGATGGAGAAGAGAGAGTGGAGGGTGCCTACCTATATCTATATGCGGATTATCTTGGTTTTTGTGGTCTGTGGTGCATGAATCTGAAGACGAGTTTGGAATGAAGGTCATATTGCTTAAACGTGTGTATAAATAAGAGTAGGTATTGAAAAGATAAACTAAAGAAATAAGTGTCAAAAAGTACAAGAGAGGTTCATTTAATTGGTTTTCTTTAACTGCACTCTGGCTACCAGCGAGTTTAAAAAATGGACTTTGTACTCCATTGCAAGTATTTCCCAGCTGTCCTCATTCTGGAATTAAAATCACTCATGACGTTTTCGAAATTATGATGAGTAATTGGGAAATTCCTCCTAACAAAACCATTTTGATCGCGTTCGTGCAGATGGCAAGCATTATAACATGGAAACTTGGAACAATTTTAGCATGGATATACACATAAGTTTTCTTTGTTGGTTATCATAAACTTCAATTCCATGCTTTGTAGTGAGTGTGAAGAGCAAGTACCTCACTCGGCGTGGCACAGCTTATTGTATTATATTATATGCTGTCAAAGACAGAGCCTCGAGAGCGATAGAGTGGGAGTCTTGAGTTTTTAAATATTATATAGAATAGAGATAATAGTTTGGGTATATATGAAAGGAGGAACGTACTGCAGATGCATAGTGTTGTAAGAGGAAAGTTGCGATAGAATGGCCATGTGACTCAATGGACTGTGTTCAATCAAAGTCGTTTTTGTGGAATAGTAGGATAGTAGTGATCAAAAGTCTGATAGTGAAAGGCGATTTAGGCAATATATAACTCTTACGTGAGATGTTATAGAGTGGTGCTACCTGTATTACATGCATCATCATCAGCTCGTGACTGCATTAGATATGGACTCGACAAGACGTTTAATAGCTATCGTAACACGCATTTCATATGCATATGGTCAGATAGTATGGACAATCCTTAGGGAGCGTGATTAACAAGCGATGTGAAGAAAGAATTTGATAACAATGAGGAATAGCAATGACACATAATATATGTGAGAGATGTGCTAGATATTAGTGTGAAGAGAGAGGGATAAAATTGAGATGATATATAATGAGTGCTAATTAACGATTGAGAATATAGGTACCTTGGGTCCATTTGGACAGGATAGGCATTTGTATAAGTCGACTTGATTGGTTTAAGAGAGAACATGATCATATTCATTTAAGCTTATGAGTGATGAGTTTGTTGGAACTCGAGCGCTCGTCTGGAGGACGAAGATAAAAGATATAGGATCGGCTGTAGTCAAGAGTAAACAGTGTGAAAACTTGGCCTGAAGAGGAGAGAAATGTTGATGTGCTCTCGGCAAGAGGTGAGATAATTAAAGAGTGTGCGCCCATAATAAGAGTCGAAATATGGTCGGGCTTTTGATGATAGTTCCGGGCATGATTACGGAAGGATCGTTGTGAAGTCCAGTGGGCTACGGAAGCACAGTGAGCGGGAGCCGAAGCCAGCGTGATAGCCGAGCATACAGTTCTTGTGGTATGTCTTGACCAGTTAACCTGGTTATAGCCAGCGAGGCGAACATACTTTCTGTACGGGCAGACATGGAGGTATCCTCGCTGCAGCCGAGCGAGCAAAATACTTTTGAGCATGGGGCTCTGGTAGCACGAAGCCGAGAGGTTCACAGCCACTGATGATCGAGAAGCAAGAGAGGCTCGAAATTAGATAGGGGACCTGCGAGCCGAGATGCCTCAGGAGAGAGTTCTGGAGAGCCTCTGCAAATAAAAGAGAGGCTATACTCTCCCGATACGCAACGAGAAGTACAAATTATAATCTAATTATAATTACTTTTTATTACATATATACAGTCTCGTATAATAAAAATATAAAATAGATAAATTATTAGTTTATTAATGTAATCTTAATGATAGTATATTCCATAATAGATAACGATCTGTAACATGTGATCAAAATAGTCACATGTCAGATACTGTTCCCGATTTAACATGTGGCCAAAATAGCTACGCGTTAGATATAATATAGTGAGTATAGATAATAATATAATAGTGTTTATATATATAATGTTTGCACAGAAATATATTAGGATATACAATAATATATTTAGAATATATACTAATATATCAGGTGGCGAACATAGTAGATTAATTTATAGTACAGTTACTAAGTAGTACCCTAGATAGCTACAAATATCTGTGATGAGTTAACTCTCGAGATTGGCACGTATACCGTCCAATTCTTATTTCCAATATATTTTAAAGCCCATTTTGATCAAATAAATACTGAAGCAATTATATAAGTCTATACAATAGTTGAATATACTTATATGATTTTTGGGTCCATAGTGACTACATAAAATACTAATATCATAATTATAGACATATTAAGGTAAAATAAGTAAATAATTTATAAATATAAGTAAAAAAAAACGTGTGTGTAAGTTTTTTTTTTATAAATATATAAGTTTATTTTTTCACGCTGTGTCATGACATCGTGCTAATCTAGATGATCATGTTATAATGACTGTAAAATAAGGAAAATAATAAAGAAGAATAATTCTATATATGATGTAGCTCTGTTGGAACTGAATTTCTTATATAAGATAATATAGAAATTATTTTTAATTATATACTCAGAGTAATAATCAATATTATTCTATAACTGATATAGCATAAATAAATGATTTCTACTTATTTTCACAGAAAATATTTATTACTCGTTTAATTAGTTTGAGGTGTATTCAAATAAGTGAAGAAACACAAGGATCAAATTCCAAACCATAGGTACTTCTATAGAAGAACTTTAATCTCTATTAGAGTCTTCAATATCAATAAGATTAAAAACATGTGCGTCAATACTTCAAACAGCACTCTCGTGCCAAAACATCCCCTCACTCATATATCAGGAGGAGTATTTGGAATATAATTTATCTACTATCTTTCCTGATGATACAAAAATACTGTCTCAATTGTGTCAAAATATGAATAATAGTTTAAAATCACAGTTGTATAGTGAGGGAAAACAGATCAGATTCGAATACATCGGCAGCGAGAGAATAGTGTATAACTATACCTACGCCACCTACCTTACTCATGGAGGATTCAATACATCTATATCGTGGCGATCCTTTAAATTAATGAGACATTTGACAAAAGCGCTAATCCTCCAGACATTATGCTGCATTGTGTAAATAACATAAATTGCACGTTCGAAGCCACTTAAAGATAATTCATGCACTCACACCATATTAATTTCTACACAACTCGACATAGATAAGTGGTAAACTTGTGAATCAGTGTACTCATAAAAACTTTGTTTACTGTCTATAGTTAAGTACATAATTTCTAAAATACATTGGTGATTTTTAATATTAGGTTATGTTAAAGATAGTGACCCATTAGTTTTCTTTTGCATGATACCTAATGGATTTAAAAGCACTCTGTGAGTACAATATTCTTTGTGTTTTATGTATTCAGTGGAACTGGAAAAATATTTGCTAAAAATAAGGTTAGCCAAGAAAAATATAAACAAAAAAATTATAAGTGCATTAAACAATTGTCATAATTTAAAAGTTGAACGCTTTGTGCATTCTAAAAAATGGATACTTACACATGGACAAAGCATCTCTAATTTATTATTCTCAATAATTATTAATAAGAAGAAAACTGAAAGATATAAATAAATAGATACATATATATTTCTAAAACTTATATAGTTTAAGCAGTAAAAAGTGAAATAATATAACTCAAAAGAGTCTATGCGGGAATAAATTCAAGAATTATACTATAATCTTTGGCACATCTAAATAAGAATATCGATTTAATTAACAAGAGTGACAAGATAATGTAGACTATATAGTACTCGGATACGCATCAAACATACTCGTATCAGTACGTGGATGAATAAATTTATATCGAAGACAATGGAGGCGTAGACTATATGAAGCTGGTAAATGATGAGTACGGATTATAAATTTTGTGAATTGTGTTTATAAAAACGTGATAAGACACTGAGTTAGTAATTGTGATTTTGTCATGAATTGAATCATCTGATAACATACGTATGAAAGACTATGTTATCCGATAACATGGTCTCATACATATCTGAATCACACTTGAGTTTTTTTGCTGTTATGTGTTCAATAACTGTTGCATGGGCTATGGGTTAGCTCTCAAGTTTGAGCGTTAAAAATGAGAGAGTCTTCCCACATTCCATTACTCACATAGTAGTCAAATTCTTATCAATCTAAGAAGTAGGTGAGGACAAATAGATCATAGAATACACTCAGCTCCCAGGATATCCTCACAGTGTGACTCTCTAGAAGAATTCAAGTTGTGCTCATGAAAGTGCGCAAAATTCTTACGTGCAACACCAGACCAAGATGGGGATGGAAGCTCACATGTCTTGTGGCATACTAGAGCATTAAATGTTAATCACTTTGCTAACTTAAAACGCTCGGTATAGTACGCTTTGAGTATAGAATTGGACATCGACCCTCTAAGGTAACTTCTGAACTTTATTCTCTCTCCGTACTGTCTCAGTGGTGAAACATAATGCGAGAAACACTCGAAGTAAATTATTTATAAAAACAACCTCAATAAATCAATTTACAACATAAAAATATATATATCTCACTAAATCAGTAGACTTGAGACTATGCAGATTAAAATTTTATTATACGAGAACTGAGGTATATTTATTCGCATAATACACAAATAAATTCCTTAATTGAGAAAAAGATAGAGAATAAGAATGTTAAACTGAAATAAAATTATTTAGTCGACAATCTTTGTTCCGTGATAATCCTTATTCACAGAAACCTGAATGATCTGATAATTTAAAGCTAGGAGTGTTTCTATTTAGTGAATCATAGATAACTTTAAAATATATAGAAGTAATACTAGCTTAATTACGTAATGAGTCGAAACTATCTGGAGTGTGACGCGTCGGCCTCCGAGGTCACAGAAATGGTCCTACGCGCCACCCTTGCGTGCCCCTCGAGTTTCAGGAATTTCCTCGTTATGCACCATAAGCGGACGGTGCAATTTTGTTTGTCTAGTCGCATGAAGATGAAGATATATGTCTAGACATTTGCCAAGGATAAATGTGGGAAAAATTTGAGGAGCACGCAGAATAAATACGAGTTCGGAGAAAACTACAACCAATGAACAATCTCTTAGCTTCGTATGTAAAAGAGGCATCTAGAGCCCTTCTCTTATTTCTGTTATATATAAAACATGCAAAGCGCGTACTATGCAATCTCCTAATGCTTTAGATCGTAATAATGAGGATTAATCTACTTAAACGTAGGCATATGCAATTCCATTATAACCTATATAATCGTTTGCTCATATATAGATTGCGCTCCAAATGACACACATTTACAGTCTCTTTAGTATTTAACTCTTCCTCTCTACTACTTTAACAGTGGAACTCTCTGGAGGATGTCTTACTGTCTGCTTTAAAAATAACTTAAACACATGAGGAAACTCATGTGTACGCTCTCCGAGCGTGAACTTAAGGAGGAGATTGGAACGAGCTTCTCTCTCGATTTCAGTTGGGTGAGTGAGTTTTTTTAATAACTATAAAGTTGAGTTTGAATATAGATTTTATATTACACGCCCCCACTCGCGTTGATGAAGGGCTGTTTCAAAGAGACAACTCTAGAGCTCGCTAAAAAGTTAGGAAGAAAATGTGAATTATATATATATATATATAATATAATATCAATATATATAATATCAGTAATTGCAGTGGAGCTATTTCCTGATTAAATTCGATACTAGTGCCAAGCAAGTAAGATTCCACATAAATAAATAAAATAAAAAAAATAAATATCCACACTATAATAATATATATATATATATACTATATACTATATTATATATTTATATATATATATATATATATGATATTATATATATATATATATATATATATATAATATATATATATATATATACTAATAATACTGATATATATATATAATATTAATAATTAAGTATATATAATATTAATATACTATATATATATAATATAATATATTATTATATATACTATATATATATACTTAATTAATATAATATATAATATATATTATATTATTAATATATATTATATTAAAGTATTAATATACTAATATAATAATATATATATATATATATATATATATATATATATATATATATATATATATATATATATATATATATATATATATATATATATATATACCCTTATAATATATTATATATATATAAATGCTAAACGTAAGAGGAAAAAAAAAATAATGAATAGTTTGAAAGAAGGGTGAATGGGAACTTTACAAGGCCAATAGGGACGCCTTCTGGAAGAAAGTGGCGAAGAGTAAAAAAATGATATAAGGGGAATCTGCTCTAGAAAATGAATAGGGATGCGCTTGATTTCGTAACCTTATGAAATGGATGTGAGCGGAGTGCTGTGGAGAGAGAACTCCTTGAAAAAAGTTCTTCATCAACATTGGCAGGAGTGAGAAGGTGATTAGGTGGAAATGTGTGTGGCGCTTGATGGTGCAAGAAGGAATAGGTATTTTGGGATGTAGCCATGTTAGTAAGGAGGAGGTAATAGATAGAGCGAGAAAGTTGAAGGCATGGAAAATCTGCAGGTATAGATGAAAATGACTGGTGAAATGATCAAGAATGGAGGCGAGATGATGATTTGATTGGATTTGGAAGTTGTGCTAACAAAGCGTTTTCGTTTATGGAGGGTATTGTTTCGAGGACTGAAGGCAGATCAATAATGACCCTTATATATAAGGCGGATTGTAGGAACTATAATCGAATTAGTTTATTGAGCGTTGTAGGGAAGATATATATACAGGTATTTTTGTCGAAAGAGTTCGTCGAGTGACTGAAGGGCAGATTGGTGAAAGAACAAGTGGTATAGGAAGTGGTTACGAGGATCTTGTGTGGATCAAATCTTTTACATAAACCAAGAGTGATTGAGAAAATGAGGGCGAAGAAGAATAAATTTATTTAGGTTTTATGATTTGCCAACAAGGCGTACGATAGCGATTAATGGAAGATCCTATAGCAAGGTGCTAGTGATATCATGATATGTTGTGGTAGGCTTCTTGAATGGAACAAAAGGATGTATGACGATAGTTGAAGCGTGATTGTAAAGAATTCAAATGCAGTCATAAAGGGATTGGCGCGATTTAATATTTTAATAGCCGCAGTGAGGCAGGGATGTGCTTGTCTCCTTGGTTATGTATATGGATATGGATGAGGTTATGAGAGAATTAGAGGCGTGGGGGTGGCAAGGGATGTTGTTAGAATGGTGGACAATGGAAGAGAGCAGAGTGAAGGGTGCCCTACCCTATTATATGGCGGTCATGATTGGTTTTTGTGTGGAAAATCTGAAGAGTTTGAGAGGATTGGTAGAAGAGAGATTTGGCAGGGTGGTGTGTTAAAAAAAGGGTTTTGAAATAAACGTAGATAAGAGTAAGGTTAATGGTTGTGAGTGAGACAGACCTCGGTGTGAAGGTTATGTTAGGTGGTGAACAGCTGGAACAAGTGTCTGAGTTTAAATATTTATGGATATATTAGTGATCGCGAATGGATATGCAGAGTTGTAGTTGGAAGTTGTGAATGGGCAGGACGAAGTGGTTGGTTGCAATTAAATTGCTGGTGATGTCTAAAGGGCATCTAAGTTCTTGAGTCGACGTAGGGCGCTCTACCAAAATTATCATATTTTTATGGCCTGCCAGAATTAGGTAAGCAAGATATTCTCCTACGTCCAATAGTTTCTAATATCGAGTGTGTTACCTATAGATTGTCTGCTTGGTAGCAAAAGAGCTTTCTAAAATAGTCGGACATATTTCAAATTGCCATCTACGAAATACTCAAGAATTTATTGAAAAAATTGTAAATACGAACTTTAATAATAAGACCTTTGTAAGTTGTGATGTTGTTTCTTTGTTTACCAATGTACCCGTAAATTTAACTCTTACGTTATGGAGGAATTTTTGGAAGGAAATGATTTTCATTTTTCTATAAAGTTTGGTATGATCAAAGAGTTGATCAAAATCATTTTGTATCATGCTATCTTTGAATTTGATGATAGTTTTTTCCAACAGAGAAATGTTTTTTGGATGATATTTTCAAAAGTTGTAACTTAACCTGGGTGCAATTTGTAGACGATGTTTTTGTGATAATGTATGATAAATTTAACCCGGAAGATTTGTTAATTATGATAAATGGATTTGTAACTTCTATTTGTTTTACTTTGAAAAGGTCTTTGGATAGAAATATGCCCTTTTTTAATGTTTTTGTAATGAGATCTGATGATCATATAAAGTTTAAAGTACATAGGAAACCAACCCACACAGATTCATATATACATTTTTATTCATCCCAGTCTACTTATATTAAGAAAGGTGTTGTACAGGGTCAATTTTTAAGAGATTATAAAATATGTAGTCCTCAGTATTTCGACAATGAAATAAAATATATTAAAAATGTTTTTAAATCCCTAAATTACCCCGATTTTTTCATCACAAGGGCTTTAACATTCGCAAAGAAAAATTTATGATATATTGGGGACGAAATCTTTCAAAACAGACAATTTATTAATTTACCCCTGTGTTTTAGATTCCGAAGCAAAAAAGTATCTCTCAAAAAATGTGAATCTAATACAATCAGTTCCAGCTACATTGAAAAAGGTATTGAAACCAATTCTTAAGAATAAAAATACTAACGGTGGAGTTTATAAAGTGGAATGTGGAGGGTGCAAGAAAGTTTATATAGGTGAAACAACTGATTTTAAAAGGAGGAAATACCAACATGTGTATAGTTTGAGAATGGTTAATTTAAATTCGGCTTTGGCTACGCATAGAAAGAAGATCAGAAAATCATCACATAAATATGGATAGTGCAGAAATTATTACCACTATAGCTAACGATAACCCTAGAAAGCTGGTGGAATCATTTATGATAAGGAATACTAATAATATAAATATATATAAATAAAAGTTCTTTTAACATTGATTTACTAACAAGTAATATTTTGAAGAACAACAACTTTTATAGGAATAAACTATATTTTATTGATGATTTTGAATAACGTGGTTGTAGTTGCCTTGTTATCTGTGTATATAGTTTTAATTTTTTTCTTTAATTTTTTCACCATTTTAATCATTTGTATTCTGTCACTTGAAAGAGGGAGTCGAGTTCTGGCTCCGAAAGCTTGTGACCTTTTATCAATTTATTATTATCATTTTTTATTGTATAGTTTTATAAAATAGTTTTAATATATAATTTTTATTTTGAATTTTTTTGTAAACTTAAGGTTCAAATTTTAAGTAATTTAAGAAATGTGGTTTAGTTTTGGCATTTATATATATTATCTATATTTTTAAAAGATGCATATATATCGATATATATTATATATATATATATATATATATATATATATATATAATATATATATATATAGCTATATATATATATATATGATATATATACTAATATATATATAAATATATATATATATATATATACCTACCCAATTATAAGATATATAGTAATCATATATATATATATCTACTCACCTCAATAATATATAGTTATATATATCATTATATATAGTATAGTATATATAAATAATATAATATAATACTATAAATACTATATATATATCATATTATATATATATATAAGTATATTATATATATGATGATATTATATATAATATATATTATATCTCTCCATATATGACCGTTCCGTCGGACATGTGGACGCCAGTAGAAAACCAGAGGGAGACCCGGCGGAAACCCCCGAAAAGCCCGGCAATAAACAGCCAATAAACAGAAAGAAGAAGAAGGAAAGCCTGAATTTAAATATTTTTTTGAAAAGAAGAAAATCTGAAAAGTCTAAATAGAAAAATCAAACTATTTGTTCCACGGCGAGTTATCACGTTAGCTAATAAAAGTAAACAAAATTACAGCCAATTAAAAGATAAAATATATTTACGATTCAGGATGTGTAATATATTCATACGATTGAAAGTTAATTTCATTTAACAGCTCTGTGGATGGAAGGCACGTTACCAAAATCACCTATAACATCATATCATCTCTCGGTGAATTTTCGAGCGCCCTAGAAAAAATTTTTATAATAAAGGTGAAGAGATAAGAAGACATTTGGATAAGAAAAAAAGAAGAGTAATTGAAGCTAAATAAGTAAATAACTTATTGTTTCGACCTTGAAATTACACGTAAAATTATATTAAGCATTCTATATTATTTTTGTATTTATTTATTAGTATCTATTTATATTATGTCATTAATTATTGTTCTTCTTCTGATGATATGACGATGATTATCATTATTATTATTATTATTATTATTATTATTATTATTATTATTATTATTATTATTATTATTATTATTATTATTATTATTATTATACACTTTGGTAAGCAAGTTACTTAGTAATAACAAATCATAAAAACCTTGTAGAGCTTAATCTTATTGCAAAGCATGTAAACATAAATCGGTCAACGCCTGAAAAAATATTAAGTGTTATCCTCGATGATAACCTCTCTTTCAATAAACACGTCAACGGTAATGTCAGTACACTACCATATATCGTATTATGTTTTCCTAAATTAAAGTCTTTCTTCCAGAATACATCTTTAAAAACATTTACCAGAGTTTTGCCTAGCTTCATATACTCTATTGTTCGGCAATATGGGGTCACGAATATTTGTTACAAACTTTTGTTACTATGCAGAAAAAGAATAGATTCAAAAACTTTACGAAAAACATAGGTTAAAGCGATAGGACAATAGTTGGATTGTTGACTGGAGTCTCGTTTTTTTCAGTAAATGCTGAATAAATGCAATTTTACAAACAATCGTATTACAAACTTTTGTTGCTATGCAGATAAAGATAATGGAGTCGTGAATACTTGTTACAAACTTTTGTTACTATTCAGGTAAAGATAATTCTTGTATTATCAGGGTCTCGAATTTACTGTAAGCATACAACTCCGCTTTTCAAAACTTTATCTAAACTGAAACTTCAGATTATCTTCAGACTCTCAACAAGCAATCACATTTTAAAGTCATAAATGAAACTCCAAATGAACTTTGTCCTAACATAATATATATCAAAACCAAACCGTGGGGAATACCAATCTTTGTTCAGAAAAATTATTTTCTAACTACTAGTATATATATATATATATAGGAAAACTTGTCGCTGGAGAGCTAACAAGGATATGAGGAGACCATCAGTTGGAAAGAGAAGGATGCTTATACCCAGAGGCGACTGGTGATATATGGTGTTGGTATGGATAGAGGGTGGAAGCTATTATTATAATATGTAGTGACTGTCTATACCAACATCTGACATTTATATAGAGTGAACTGATTTGGTATTATTATATATGTAATATGGAATAATAAAATAAAATCTCAATAGGCTAATGATTTTTTCGATTTCTGAGATAAGTTGAAGAGATAAAAAGGCATAGACCTATAAATTTAACTACTACTATATCTTTAAATGCTAGAAGGCTATGTATATCTTGTAAACCTGACAAGATATTTTGTTAAAAAAAAAGGAAAAATTAGAAATCTAACATTACAGAAGACAAACTCTTGAAGGAAATTAAATATAAAATAATAGCACAAAAAATAGTGAGAATAAAATGCAAATTTGACGTTGATCGGATTAGTAGATAAAAATATATAAATAGGTAAAAAACGACAAAGAGTGCGCAGTAGCCTAAAGGAGAGGGTAGAAAAGAAAGAATGAGAAATGACAAGGTTTGAAGACATAAGAATCAGAATCATGGAAAAAACAAAACGGACCGTTTAAATAGGTGAGGACAATCTAAGAGAAGACATCGGTTAATATAATAAGTATGAGAGAAAATGAAATGTTAGCCTTCATACTGTAGAGAATAACCTTCGTTATAAGCTCTGCGCTGTCAGAGGAAACTCCTGAAAGGATTCTCAAACCAATAATAGAAGAGGGAAATAAGTTTTATAGTGGACAATTTGGCGGTAAAAGAGGAAAATTAGTGATGGAGAATATAAAATATGTGAAAAATGATACTAAGTAAAAATTTCGAGATATATAGTTAGATAAAGTAATTGTATAAATAATAAATTAACAATGAAATATATTAATAAAATTATGATAATAATTACGATGTAAATGTACCCTTTCATTTTTAAAATACTAAAACACAGGTGCTAGGAAGCCAATAATAATATTCCTTATATTTGAATTTATTATAATATTCTTTCCCATAATATATATGTATGTTTCATATCACTCAATGATAATCTAGATTGCATCCGTAATCTATAATAATAATTAAGTGATTAATAGCTGAGATCACACATCAATAAAAGCGTCATGTTTCTAGTTCAAAAATATAAAGCAATAAACTAAAAATTAATAAAGATCGAATGAAAGGTAAAATTAAATCATTGCTATTCAGACTTTACTGACCCTTATCCAGAACTCTTGATAAAAATTGGTGATATATAAAATAAATATATATTCTTAAAGTTCTTTATATATATATATATATTATAATATATAATTATATAAAATATATATATTATATTAAAACTATTATCACAGAGGGTATAGGCCTCAGTAAGGCTGTGAGCTTTCTTTCTGAACTAGTTTATGGTCACATGTTCTTACCTACTGCTCTTTTTGAACGATGCGTATACAGCACCTTACCCCCATATCATTTAGGGCAAGAGGAAGGTGAGAAAAGAAATGAAAGAAGAATATAATTTATATATATACTAATATATATATTTTTAATATAATTTATAATATATAATATTTATATAACTATATATATTACTATATATATATTAATTAATATTATATATATATATATTATATTATATATATAATATATATTATAATATATATATACTGATATAAATATATACTATCATATATATAGGAAACGCAAGAAGTATTAAGAACTCTCTGACTGCCACAATCAGTGATTGGTGGCGCCTAGGATTTTATGTAGATGCTAGGCTATATTAATAAGTTCGACTTTCTGTGGTCCCCCTACGTGTTAACTCCTCCTAGCCGTACTAATAAGGTGAGATAATAGAACGGTTTAAAAATAAAGGTAGTTATATAGTATATATATTTATTATATATATATTAATAGATATATAATATTATTATTAAATATAGTATATATTAAGTATATAGTATATATATTATATATTATTAATACATATATATATATATATATATTATATATATATATATTATTATTTAATTTATATATATATATATTAATAAATTCTTGTATTATTTTATTAAGAGAAACAGGAGTAAGATTATTTTTATCGAAGCGTTCAACTTCTATATTAATAATTATTATATTTGTTCTGAGTTATATAGCTATAAATTTAATTTATTTATTATTTTATTTATTTTAGTATATATTATTTTACATCTTATATTATATCTGTAAATTAGTATATGTACTGTATATCAAGTGGAATATAGATATATCTATTATATTATTATATATATATATTTTTAAAATATATATATTTATATATTAATATATATTTATTATATATAGATATATTAATATATATATATATATTATTAATATTAATATATATATATATAATTCATTAATAATATTTAGATATATATTATTATATATATTACTATATATATATATTATAAATATATATATTATATACTATTTTATAAATTGTGTAAATTATATTATATATATATATA